>JAVSCE010005643.1:0-62955 GCA_032199065.1 Smutsia gigantea
CATTAGGGTTTCAATTTATGAATTTGGGAGGGAGAAACATTCAGATATAGCGCACACCTGCATCTCATTTAATGCTCACAATAAGCCTTTGAGGGAAGTAATATTATTATCCCTATTTTCACGACGAGGAAATGGAAGCTTTGGAAGGTGCCATCATTTGCTCAAGGTAGCATATCTGGTAACTGGCAGGCATTGGGTTCAGATGAGGTATGTCTGAATCCCAGGGTTTTTACTGAACCACTTTGCCTAATGCCAATTTCTTAGTTATAAAATAAGCACCATGGAGGACTTCCGGGAAGATGGCGTCGTGAGCAGGGTGACAGAAATCTCCTCCCAACGCTATATTTATCTACAAAAATACAGCAAATACAACTATTCCTAAAAGAGAGACCAGAATGCACAGGAAAGTGCACAGCGTGCAGCTATACCCCAGAGGACTTGGCACCCCGCCAGGTGGGTAAGATACGGAGCCGCGACCCCGCGGGACCCCAGCAGTCACCCATCCCGGCGCGCTGGCGAGAGGAGAGGATTCAGAGCCAGGAGGGAGTGGAAGAGCAGGCCCATGAAATACCCAGCCCCGGTGGTCTGCGACTGGAGCACTGACACACATTGCGCCGTGCATCGGACATTGGAGAGGCAGAAAGTGCTGGTTTTGACCCGGGAACGTGCTGGGTCTGTGCAGCCGGTGCCCCGGGACAAGAGAAAAGCACGTGCGTGGTTTGTAGCAGTCTTGGAGAGGTGGGGGGCCCAGCGAGGGAACACCATTGCCCAGCACGCTCAGCCCAATGGTCTGGGAGTCCTGAGGAACTTCAGACCCCTTGGCTGGTGACTGAGAAAAGGTAGCAGCCACACTAAAACTTTATACAGAGAACAACAGCCTCCCATTCTTTCCCGCCCCGGCCAGAGCTACAAAGAGTGGCATGGCCGTGGCTGTGGAACAGTGGAGCAACAGCGACACCTACAGCACCCTTACAGAATCCACTCCGGTTGGGCGTTGTTTTTTTATTTTTTCTCTTTCCCTTTCTCTTTTCTTTCTTTCTTATTTTTATCTTTTCTTTCTCTCCCTTCTTTTTTTGCTGGTTTGTTTTTTTTCATGGTTTTTTTTTCTCTTAAGTCTTAAAGAGCCCAGCTGACATACGTGGCACCTACCAGCAACCACTCCTATCAACAGAGGACAGAGGAATATGGTACAGACCAAGGTCACCCAGACCCAGACAACTCCTGAGAGGGAACCTGAAGGGATAGAAATGCAGAATCTTCCTGAAAAGCAATTCAGGATAAAAGTCATAACCATGCTGATGGATCTACAGAGAAATATGCAAGAGCTGAGGGAGGAAGTGAGGGAAGTCAGGAAAGACAATGCAGAAATGAGACAAGCCATTGACGGGCTTAGCAGCAGACTGGATGAGATGCAAGAGACTGTTAATGCAATAGATATCAGAGAACAGGAACACAGAGCAGCTGAGGCAGAGAGAGATAAAAGGATCTCTAGGAATGAAAGAATATTAAGAGAACTGTGTGACCAATCAAAACGGAACAATATTCGCATTATAGGAGTACCAGAGGAAAAAGAGAGAGAAAAAGGGATAGAAAGTGTCTTTGAAGAAATAATTGCTGAAAACTTCCCCATGCTTGGGGAGGAAATAGTCTCGCAGTCCATGGAAGCCCACAGATCTCCTAACACAAGGGACCCCAGGAAGACAACACCAAGACACATAATAATTCAAACGGCAAAGATCAAAGATAAGGACAGTGTATTAAAGGCAGCTAGAGAAAGAAAAAAGATCACCTTCAAAGGAAAACCCATCAGACTATCATCAGACTTCTCAGAAGAAACCTTACAGGCTAGAAGAGAATGGCATGATATATTTAACATAATGAAATAGAAGGGCTTCGAACCAAGAATACTGTATACAGCACGATTATCATTTAAATATGAAAGAAGGATTAAACAATTTCCATACAAGCAAAAGCTGAGAGAATTTGCCTTCCATAAACCACCCCTACAGGACATCTTAGAGGAACTGCTCTAGAGGGAAGCACTCCTAAGGCTAAAAAGATGTCACCAGAGAAAATAAAACCATAGCAAAGAAAGCAGACCATCCAAATACTAACTAAAGGCAAAGAATAAAACACCTAGTATATAAAGAATGGAGGAGGAAGAATAAGAAGGGAGAGAAATAAAGAAATATCAGACTGTGTTTACAATAACTTAACAAGAAACTTAAGTTAGATTGTTAGACAGTTAAGAAGCAACCCCTGAACCTTTGGTAACCATGAATCTAAGCCAGCAATGGCAATAAGTACATATCTATCAATAATCACCCTAAATGTAAAAGGACTGAATGCACCAATCAAAAGACACAGAGTAATAGAATGGATAAAAAAGCAAGACCCATCTATATGCTGCTTACAAGAGACTCACCTCAAACCCAAAGATATACACAGACTAAAAGTGAAGGGATGGAAAAAGATATTTCATGCAAACAACAAAGAGAAAAAAGCAGATGTTGCAGTACTTGTATTAGACAAAATAGACTTCAAAACGAAGAAAGTAGCAAGAGATAAAGACGGACATTACATAATGATAAAGGGGTCAGTCCAACAAGAAGATATAACCATTTTAAATATATATGCACCCAACACAGGAGCGCCAGCATATGTGAAACAAATACTAAGAGAATTAAAAGAGGAAACAGACAGCAATGCATTCATTTTAGGTGACTTCAACATACCACTAACTCCAAAGGACAGATCACCCAGACAGAAAATAAGTAAAGACACAGAGGCACTGAACAACACACTAGAAGAGATGGACCTAACAGACATCTACAGAACTCTGCACCCAAAAGTAACAGGATACACATTCTTCTCAAGTGCACATGGAACATTTTCCAGAATAGGCCACATACTTGGCCACAAAAAGAACCTCAGTAAAGTCGAAAATATTGAAATTCTACCAACCAATTTCTCAGATCATAAAGGTATTGAACTAGAATTAAATTTTAGAAAGAAAACAAAAAGGCTCACAAATACATGGAGACTTAACAACATTCTCCTAATTAATCAATGGGTTAATGACCAAATCAAAACAGAAATCAAAAAGTATATGGAGACAAATGACCACAACAACACAAAGCCACAACTTCTGTGGGACGCAGCAAAGGCAGTTCTAAGAGGAAAGTATATTGCAATCCAGGCCTATTTAAAGAAGGAAGAACATTCCCAAATGAATAGTCTAAAGACACAATTACTGAAATTGGAAAAAGAAGAACAAATGAGGCCCAAAGTCACCAGAAGGAGGGACATAATAAAGATTAGAGAAGAAATAAATAAAATTGAGAAGAATAAAACAATAGAAAAAATCAATAAAACCAAGAGCTGGTTCTTTGAAAAAATAAACAAAATAGATAAACCCCTAGCCAGACTCATTAAGAGAAAAAGAGAATCTACACACATAAACACAATCAGAAATGAGAAAGGAAAAATCACGACGGACCCCACAGAAATACAAAGAATTATAAGAGAATATTATGAGAATCTATATGCTAACAAGCTGGAAAACCTAGAAGAAATGGACAACTTCTTAGAAAAATACAACCTTCCAAGACTGACCAAGCAAGAAACAGAAAAACTAAACAGACCAATCACCAGCAACAAAATTGAATCGGTAATCAAAAAACTACCCAAGAACAAAACCCCCAGACCTGATGGATTCACCTCTGAATTCTACCAGACATATAGAGAAGAAATAACACCCATTCTCCTTAAAGTTTTCCAAAAAATAGAAGAGGAGGGAATACTTCCAAACTCATTCTATGAAGCCAGCATCACTCTAATACCAAAACCGGGCAAAGACCTCACCAAAAAAGAAAATTACAGACCAATATCCCTGATGAACGTAGATGCAAAAATACTCAACAAAATATTAGCAAACCGAATTCAAAAATACATCAAGAGGATCATACACCATGATCAAGTGGGATTCATCCCAGGGATGCAAGGATGGTACAACATTCGAAAATCCATCAACATCATCCACCACATCGATAAAAAGAACAAAAACCACATGATCATCTCCATAGATGCTGAAAAAGCATTTGACAAAATTCAGCATCCATTCATGATTAAAACTCTCAACAAAACTGATATAGAGGGCAAGTACCTCAACATCATAAAGGCCCTATGGGACAGACCCACAGCTAACATCATACTTAACAGCGAAAAACTGAAAGCTTTTCATCTAAGATCGGGAACAAGACAGGGATGCCCACTCTCTCCACTGTTATTCAGCATAGTACTGGAGGTCCTAGCCATGGCAATCAGACAAAACAAAGACATACAAGGCATCCAGATTGGTAAAGAAGAAGTCAAATTTTCACTATTTGCAGATGACATGATATTGTACATAAAAAACCCTAAAGACTCCACTCCAAAACTACTGAATTCAGCAAAGTTACAGGATACAAAATTAACACACAGAAATCTGTTGCTTTCCTATACACTAACGATGAACTAACAGAAAGAGAAATCAGAAAAACAATTCCATTCACAATTGCATCAAAAAGAATAAAATACCTAGGAATAAACCTAATGAAGGAACTGAAAGACCTGTACTCTGAAAACTACAAGACACTCCTAAGAGAAATTAAAGAGGACACTAACAAATGGAAATGCATCCCATGCTCTTGGCTAGGAAGAATAAATATTGTCAAAATGGCTATACTACCTAAAGCAATATACAGATTCAATGCAATCCCGATCAAAATACCAACAGCATTCTTCAATGAACTGGAACAAATAATTCTAAGATTCATATGGAACCACAAAAGACCCCGAATAGCCAGAGCAATCCTGAGAAGGAGGAATCAAACAGGGGAAATTACGCTCCCTGACTTCAAGCTCTACTACAAAGCCACAGTAATTAAGACAATTTGGTATCGGCACAAGAACAGACCCACAGACCAGTGGAATAGAATAGAAAATCCAAACATCAACCCAAATATATACAGTCAATTAATATTTGATAAGGGAGCCTTGGATATACATTGGGGAGATGACGGCCTCTTCAGCAGCTGGTGTTGGAAAAACTGGACAGCTACATGT
The DNA here is from genome assembly GCA_032199065.1 of Smutsia gigantea. Classification (NCBI taxonomy): domain Eukaryota; kingdom Metazoa; phylum Chordata; class Mammalia; order Pholidota; family Manidae; genus Smutsia; species Smutsia gigantea. Next base: position 5,107 of record JAVSCE010005643.1, read on the forward strand.
AAGAGAATGAAACTGGACTACTGTCTAGCCCCATACACAAAGGTAAACTGAAGGTGGATCAAAGACTTGAATGTAAGTAATGAAACCATAAAACTCTTAGAAAAAAATATAGGCAAAAATCTCTTGGACATAAACATGAGCGACTTCTTCATGAACAAATCTCCCCGGGCAGGGGAAACAAAAGCAAAAATGAACAAGTGGGGCTATATCAAGCTGAAAAGCTTCTGTACAGCAAAGGACACCATCAGTAGAACAAAAAGACACCCCACAGTATGGGAGAATATATTCATAAATGACGTATCTGATAAAGGGTCGACATCCAAAATATATAAAGAACTCATGCACCTTAACAAACAAAAAGCAAATAATCCAATTAAGAAATGGGCAGAGGACATGAGTAGACACTTCTCTAAAGAAGAAATTCAGATGGCCAACAGGCACATGAAAAGATGCTCCACATCGCTAATCATCAGAGAAATGCAGATTAAAACCACAATGAGATATCACCTCACACCAGTGAGGATGGCCAACATCCAAAAGACAAACAACAACAAATGTTGGCGAGCATGTGGAGAAAAGGGAACCCTCCTACACTGCTGGTGGGACTGCAAATTAGTTCAACCATTGTGGAAAGCAGTATGGAGGTTCCTCAAAAAACTCAAAATAGAAATACCATTTGACCCAGGAATTCCACTCCTAGGAATTTACCCTAAGAATGCAACAGCCCAGTTTGAAAAAGAGAGGTGCACCCCTATGTTTATCGCAGCACTATTTACAATAGCCAAGAATTGGAAGCTGCCTAAGTGTCCATCAGTAGATGAATGGATAAAGAAGAAGTGGTACATATACACAATGGAATATTATTCAGCCATAAGAAGAAAACAAATCCTACCATTTGCAACAACATGGATGGATCTAGAGGTATTATGCTCAGTGAAATAAGCCAAGCCGAAAAAGATAAGTACCAAATGATTTCACTCATATGTGGAGTATAAGAACTAAGAAAAAATACTGAAGGAACAAAACAGCAGCAGACTCACAGAACCCAAGAACAGACTAATAGTTACCAAAGGGAAAGGGACTGGGGAGGATGGGTGGGAAAGGAGGGACAAGGGGGAAAAAGGGGCATTACGATTAGCAGATGTAATGTTAGGGGGGGACGGGGAGGGCTGTACAACTCAGAGAAGACAAGTAGTGACGCTATAGCATCTCACTATGCTGATGGACAGTGACTGTAATGGGGTTGGTGGGGGTGGCTGATGAAGGGGGTAGTTTAATCACCATAATATTGCACATGTAATTGTAGATTAATGATACCAAAGTAAACTTAAAAAAAAAAGCACCATGAAGGTGGGAGCCATGTTTTATATGCCACTGTAGCCCCAGTGCCTACGCAGGGTAAATACACACTCAATAAATGTGTGTTGCTACAGCTGAAGTTCAAGGGAGCCCTGGCCCACTAAGTACGATTGTATTTGAGTATATCTTGCACCTGGCTGACAGGGAGAGGGCCAAAACCCAGCCCACACTCAACCTACCAAGCAGAGTCTCTTAGCTTGTGGCTACAGCCACCTGGAAGAGGGGGCACCTTCTTCTATTTGTACAAAGATATTCTACAGGTTAATGGTGGAGCTTCAGATGATTCAGACAATTGTGAAGTCTCAGTGTGAACCTATTTCCAGGAACTAGGGGGGTCAAGGTCTCGACTTGGCATTTCAGGTAGAGGACGGAAAAGCAGCAGCCAACAAGCTGCAACAGCAACTTAGTCACAAAAGAAATGCTTTTTAATGTCAATTTCTGTCCCATTTTCCCATAATTTAATGCCAATTTCTGTCCCATTTTCCCATATTTTCTAATTCTTCCTTTGTGTTCTCCATGGTAGAGCCCGTGCCAAAATCTTCTATCTGCTCTTGAACCTTCTCTTTCTTCCTTTTAGCCTCCAACAAATATTTGATGTGCCTCTGCTATGCACCAGCCGCTCTGATAGCACTACACAGAGCATATTAAAAAGATAGATCTGGTTGATTCCTGGCTTTGCGGAGCTTGCAGTCTAGTTGGGGGGTGGGGGGTAGGATGCTCATTAAATGATTAATTACAATACACCTATGTTCTTCAGGGATAGTAGTAACTAATAGTTACTATTTACTAAGGGATTACTATGCAGCAGACATTTTGTTGCACACCTTTAACACATTATCTCATTTGCCTTTACAAAATGTTATGAATTATGCATTATCTCCTTTCTTTAAGGATTTTACTCCAGAAATCCCATCCTAAATGAGAAGACGAGAGGTAGTTCAAACTCTCTCCTTCTATCAAATGCCCCACTCACCATCCCTGGGATATTTTGTACATTTCTCCTCTATTTGCTTGAATTTTAATGCCACCATATCTCTCTTATTCTCTTCTATTTCCAATGATAAGCCTGAGAAACTTGTTTCCAAGACACTTTAAATTCCAGAAGGCACTGCTTTTTATTTCATGGCTCTATGTAGCTTTCCCTGGGTCTCTCCCTTGGTGCTACAGCTGTTGATTACCTTTCTTCTGGCTGCTGAGCTCCAGTCCCACACAAGCCCTCACTGTGTATGATTCATGGAGGACTTAGTAAGAAATAACCCCCAGTCCCTGCTCTCCAAAACAGAGCATGCTTCCTTGGCATTCTATGCTCTGTTGCAGATATAGCCATCATTGAAGTAGAATTTAGACTTCCATTAGCATGGTTCATGACTGTCTTTCTTGCAACTTCCATATGGAAATATCATTCCTTTGTGCTGAGCAAGAGAATGGAGCAACAGACACTGTACTTAAGCATAATGTCAACATAACACATAAACCATTGTTGTTCCCATGTTATGGTCACTACACAGCCCTGTTGCCCACCTCAGTGAAAGAACAAGTACAGGATTACTGTGCTGTATGAGAGTGCAAGGAGATTCTAACCTGAATGAGGTCCCACAGGAGGAGGAAAATTAGAGAATGGACATTTCTGAATATATATCAAGTATCAGATACTGTGCTAGAGACTTTATATTTGTTATATTCTTTATCCCTCACAAAAACAGTTGAGAGAGGATGTTCGGTTGCTATCTCTAATGTTTGAAAACTGAGTCCCAGTGAAGGTAAGCAGTTTGTCCAAGATCACCTGGTTCACTAGGGAAAGAGCCAGGATTCAAAATCAGGCTTAAACAGCAGCAGACTACCCCACCCTCCCACCTGCAACCCCCAAATTCTATACTGATATATAGAAGACACCAGGAGAGGGTGGGGACCTGGGCCTCAGTGGCCTCATCCGTGTTTCTCAAAATGTGGGGGACCAGTCCACTATCATTCCCTGGGGACTTGCTAGAAATGTGCATTCTTGAGCCCCATCCCAGACACCCTGAAGCAGGAATATCCCAAGGGTGGGAGGCAGCAGTCCAATGTTATCAAGTCCTCCAGGAAGGCTGAAGTTTGTGAACCACTGGTCTATCTGTCTTATTCTTTGAAGCCCATTGAGCATTAATAACCATTTTTGCATATCAGGTAAGAAGTAGGAAAATTCCTCTGTCTTGAAACTGGACTAGGTGAAAGGACTCTAGCTGGCTGAGCAATTTGAGCTAGGATTCTTGGCATTTGTCCTGGCAAAGGAGTGATATTGAACCAGACCATACCTGTGGGGTAAAGAAGAATGGTTCCCACTGTCACAGTCAGGAAACCCAGAGAGGCAGATGAGAGTCACCATCCAGAGTTCTGGTAGTTTTCTTAGAATAAGGGGCATAAGACAAAGGAAAGCTTGTTCGAATCTTATGGGATTCTCAGATGCACAAAAGTAATTATGCTTCATCTCCCAAACTGTTTTTCCTTCAATTGTGAGCAACTTTTAAATTCCAGCCTCATCCTTCCTCTAAGGGGAGTCAAGGGAAAAAGATCTGCCTACCTTGGGGTGGAGAGTCAATAGTAAGTGCAACATCCTGGCAAGGGGGTGGTTCACTGGAGGAGTAGCCCTAGGATCCTGATTCTTTTCACATGGAGCTTCTTCTCACTCATTTTTCTCTCTTTAAATTGTGTCCATGTCATGAATGTGTGTACATGCATGTGTGTATGTGTGCATTTTGCACAGATGAGGTTTGGGAAGTACTTTGTCCTTTATATTCATAGTGGACCCTTTTCTTTAGAGGTTGATCTGGAGCTGGGAAATGATCATTGATGGAACAAGGATACAGAGGCAGGCAAGACAACCTTAAGGGATTTGGGGGCCTGGGCTTACAGCAAACCCATCTATGTGGGCAGAATCACCTCAAATTTAACAAACAGACATCTGATTAAAATCATATCAAATATAGCCTTAAATTCAGAAACACACATGCATACACAAAAATGCATGCCTGTATACACATACTATTCAAGGTCCTTCCCCTCTCCTTGAAGCCTTGAAGGAGTAAAAATTTCACAGAAAGGCACCCAGATCTAGGGAAGTATATAAGATCTTACAGCATCGGGGTCAGAGTCAGGCAGCCTGTCCCTGAGCTCCTTGTTCCCTGGAGAATTTCTTTTTTCTAGATGATCTTCTTAAAGATGAGATCCTATCCATCCTTCTTCCTCAGAAATCTTTAAGGGGTCCACCACCTACAGTGTAAGGTCCAAAATATTCAACATGACCTACAGTGTGTATCCTGAATAGCCTGATCCTTGATCCTACCTTATGACATAGCCACATGGAGAACTGCCCTGCGTGTCCCCCAGAGGGTCTGGGCCCTTGCATGTGTCCTGGGCTCTGCTCACGCTGTTCTATGGTACTGGGTGTTCAACCTGTCCTTCCTCTTCCATCTGTTGAAATGCTGTTCATTTGTCAAGTCCTGTCTGAACTGCCATCACTGAGGCCTGGCATTTCTGATCTTTGCCCAGCAGAATGAAATGCTCAACCATTCCATTCCTACTAGCATCCTTTTATATGACTTCCAGTTTCACCCCTTACTAGCTTTTAGGTGGGCAGCTCACTTACAGGTATCTGACGCTTAAGTTTGCATTATTCCTATCTCAAAAGGTTGGGCAGATGAAATGAGATGATGTGTGTAACACACCTAATGCAGGGTAAATAAACTTTCTTCCTCCCTCTTTCCTGTTCTTCTCTAACACTTTTTCACTCTGGCCGTCAGTTTGATTAAGTCTTGGCCTGGCTCTCCTCTTTTCAAAATGGAGAGTTTCTGAAATGCAGAGGTCCTTATTCAGCATTATTTCCCCAGAACTCATTGAATCGTGCCTGGCATTTAGACTGGTATTCCAGCAATGCTCTGTGAATTGGTATTTTTATGAGCTCCTCATCTACCTTGGCACCAACTGATACTGACTTTCTGTGCTCACTTGCTGATTTACCACATTGCCGCAACACAGATTTCCCAGTGAGGATGGGGTAGAGCTAGGGGGTCACCCTGGGATCGACTCTATCACTGTTCACCCTTTCTGCACCCTTCCCTGGTGCCCAGTCGCCCATCTCCGTCTCTGCTGTGCTTCCCTGTATTACTGATTGGCTTGCCCTATGCTTTGCTTTGGAGAGTGGATTGAAAGTGGGTATGGAATACTTACTCCTAAGCAGAAGTGTGACATGTTCTAAGCTACTTGGTCTCAGCGTGTTCCACCATGACAGCAGTGTGTCTCAGACAGTAGCCACTCCTTGAGCCTGGCTTCTGAAAGAGCAGATAGGTGAAGCTGAGCCCAGTCCACTCCTATCAACTCACAGCTCTCATGTAACATGAAAAGAGAAGAAAGGGTGCTGTTATAAGCCCCTTCAAAACTGGGATTGTTGCTGCTGGAAAAGCTAACTAGTTCACAGCCGCAAAGCCCCATCTGGAGGATTGGCTCTTGTCCCAGGCATGAAGACTTTGCAGGCCCTTGCCCCTGAATTCCCTCCTCTCTGAGACTTGCTTTTGTAAAGCTCTACACCTAAATAGCAGCATATACTTTAACTAAATGTGACCATAAAGAGGGAAAAGTTACAATGTTGTTTCAGAAAATCGTTGTTCTCATTACCTACCTTATTGCCATATGTTCTCCTCTAAAGTGCTACGACATGGGAAATTATGGTGACACAAAGATGAAGTGATGTTCTGGCTAACGATACCCCCCAAATATTTATCCTAGTTCCCTCCCTAGCAGTACCCACATGCATAATTGATGCCAGCTTCCTCAATTGGAAGTCCAGGGCATAAAGCAAATGAGGACGAGGCTGTTTGCATTTCTGAAGCCTGAAGGAAAGATGAAAATCTTTTATGAGTTTTCCCCCATCATCTGTGGAATGTGGCACTGCCATATTTCATTTTCTCAGGAAAAAATAGTGTTTGCATTATTTGGTGAAAATCATTACAAATGCAACTAGTCAGCACCCGTGGTGGGCCCTGTTACATTACCATTTCTGAGTTATGTTTTGTACTTGGCTTTTTCTACATACCCTTTCTTTTTCTTTTCTATCTTTTATTTTTTTGGAGATTATGCATAAGGAAAGGAATAAAATGTAGCTGCTTTACCACTGTGTGTACATAGGACACAGTAAGGTGAGGAAGCATGTTTCACAAAGTGGAGATTACTGGGAGACATGAACCTGTGCCTCTTGGGGAAAGTCAGCCATTGAAGCCTTCACTGCATTGCAGCCAAATCCCTTCACCCCCTTTTCCCCCTCATTGCTAATCTGGGCAAACTCTCAGGGCAAAGAAGTCAAACCCAATGTGCTTGGTTCTATTATCTCAAGGAAATAATTACCTTTTGGTGACATCTGTGTTATGGTGTTGCAGCAACAAGGATTAGGACCCATATATCAAAGAGAAGCATTGTGACCTTGCATGACAAGCCAGTATGGACATTGGAGCCACACAGAACCGGCCCCAACCACCAGTACCTCCACCAACAGTTGAGTAACTGGAGAAAACTATATAATCTCCCTGAGCCTCAGTCACTATATGTGTAAAATGGGGCAATGATTGAGAAAAAAAAACTCGAAAAGATCAGTCCCTGTATCTAACTTACTAGGCACCATAATGTTCATTTATAACGTTAGTTTATAACAAAGGGGTTAAAGTCACTGGGTTCCACCCGCACATCCTGGAAACCCAGTACCAGGTCTTACCCTCCTCTCTTCCATGACACTAAAGGCAATGAAGGCACTTGCAGCCAGAGTTTCCTGCTGATATGGATTTTAATGCAAGATGCTGAAGAGCATCGGGTCATCTCTCCTTCGACCAACATGGCACCTGCTGAGTTGACAGGGACGAACTCACTTTACTGCAGGTAGCGTCAGTATCTGAAACTGCTGAAGGAAGAAATGCTGATGGGGTGAAGAAGTCATCCCTTTTTAGGCCTATGATAGGCATTTAAAATATTCTAAGCATGTCCATTTCAGTAGTTCTAACTCAGAGAAAGGGTAGCTCAGAGCGGCTGCAGTGTCTCCCTGCCAGACCCAAGTCACCCTGAATATAATTTATACACCCACACTGGACTGCTGTACCAAGCATCGGCATGTCTGGTTTATGTGCGCCAGTCGTGAGGACCTCAATATATTTTTAATTAAAAAACAATTGATAGGATGGAGGCTATAAATTTCTTTTTGCCAAAGGGAAAACTTACTAAGAGTTTTGTAGAAGGGAGGTAGAGAATATTCTTGGATGACGAGCAATTATTATTATTTGTTTACTCCTTCATCTTTATGTAACTGTTTCGAGACTTTACAGTTATTTTCTCTAAGGGTAATATGGGTAACTCACTGCCAAGCTGGTCCTATACAGTTTAGCACCAGATGGCTTTAAAACGGGGTAGTTATCTCACTAGATGAGAGGCCTGCATAGCACTTGATGGAGGGGAAGGAAAACAGAATCCACAGACTGGTACTGCATGAATATCTATGTCAATCACTGTAGTCACTCATGGCCTCCTTTTACTGGAATTACATACCCATTTATTTGGCCATGTGTTGTAAAAGTCATGTCCACTAGAATGGAGGGAATATATTTCCCTGACCCACTGATTTTGGAGCTTAGCCCATGTGGCTTGATTTAGCCTATGAAATGTGGGTAGAAGTGAAAATGTTTCCATTCTGGACTGAGGTCTCAAGAAATATTGCCTTTTCCTGCTTGCTACCCTGTATTCCAATGCTCTTTTATAAGAAGCACATGCCCCTGGCAGCTGCTGCTCCAAGGGTGAGAGATGTGGAGCAGATCTGGACCCAGTCCAGCCAAGATCAACCTAGCTACAATGGACCTGCAGGCCTGAAGGCAAAACTTAAATTGTTGTTGTTTTAACTGAGTCTAGGAATGGTTCGAACACTCAGCGAATTCCTTTCTCAGCAAAAACTGGCTAATACAGACCTCATCCTAGCACTACCCATAACTAGCTAATCCCAAGCAAGCCACTTCTGCCCTAGGCCTCAGTGCTGTCCTGTGGAAAATGTGAGCATTAAACCAGGTGACCTCTAAGGTCTTATCAGGTCTCTTTAAATTCTAAAACTTAGTGTATGCAATGGAGGCATGTATTCCTAGGAAAACCACCCATAAGTGGATGCTATTGGTTACAAAGGAGAGCTGAACCAGAGCATAGTTTGTTGTTTATTATTATTTGCTTTTCCCCTGGGAGCAGGTTAGATTAAATGTGAGAGCACAAATGCTACAATTTACAGCTTTTGATGATTAATGTCTATTCTGCTAACTTACAGTCTGAACCAATGTATCTACCAGGTTGGTTGTTAATTCTTCCTCAGTGAATTACTTAATTTAGTAGAAATGTTGCTTTACACAACTGAATGTCTATGAACAATATATAAAATGTTTATATATTGGTGGTTAAAAGAACACATCTAGTTTGATCAATGTAAAGGTCATTCCTGCTTATGAGGATGATAGTAATTACCATTTTGAGTCCTTATTAACAATTTGGAAATGTTCTGACCAATTATATACATTATGTTATTTAATTCCCAAGTAGATTTTTAAAAAATGGGATTATTTTCCTAGATGAGGTAACTGAAGCCCGCAAAGTTTAAATGTATCCTCTCAAGATACCCTCTCGTAAAAATTAGAGGCAGAGATTTGAACATAGGTCTGTGTGACTCTAGAGCTAAAGCCTGGGTTTGATGAGGGTGGTGTTGCAGTCTGCCCCAGAACCTTCAGCCCACTGTCAGATGCAAGACAGTTACCTTATGATGTAGCTGTACCTTTCGTTCTTAACACCATATGGTAGCTGACTTCCCACTGTGCATTACCTTTGAGTTTTCTGAACATCTTTTTATATATATATTGGGTAAAAGTTTCACATCACAAACTCAAGTGTGAAAAAAGGGACTTTTTTTCTTTGAATCCACCTTAATTTGTACATCAAGTCCCGTTAACACCTGATTAAAAAAAAAAAGCAAAACAACCTGGACATTTTTGCATGATTTCACAAAATTAGAAAAATTTGGAGTATACACTTAGCCATATTGAGAGTTTGTCCCTTATTTCCCTTTCTACCCAGATTCCATCTAATATTTGGGAGAGAGGCAGGACTTAGGAGCACCCAAGGAGTGATGAGGGAAGGAGGAAGGAACAGCATTAGCTTTACCACTCACTGCCCTCCACCCTCTGTGGGTCCATGATGCCATTTGGTATATGGTTCTAAGACCCCCAGTGCATCTACCACTGCTCTCCATGGTCCTGCAGTGGCCTCTCCCTATCAGAAGTCACAGATACCTATGTCTCCTAATCCTGACTCTTAGGCCCCTTTAGGTCTACCAGGTATCCCTCAAGCATTTCCACTCCTTTCCTGGCAGCTCAGAAAGTTCTGTACTCCATTTTTCTATTTCTAAAAGCTTGAAAGGCTATCTCAGATCCAATTTGGTTAGACAGGCACGCCACCTTCTCTACTTGAGGACTGTTATTCCATGCTGGCATGGGGCAGTTCTCCGTCTGACTCCTCAGACTTCATCAGCACCACGAAGCCTATCCTTTCTCTACTCTGAGGCCCTCTGGTCCTTCTGGGCATGACCCAGTGGGGAGCTGACAGAACACTAGGCCCCATGTTAACTGTCATCTGATATCATGTCCCCCTTATTCTTGCCTATATCCTCCTTCCCCCCACCACCATGACTTACTTATTTATCTTGTCTGCATAATGGGATAAAATGGCTCATATTCTGTTCTTTTTCCGGTCACTTCCAGGTGTGCATTTTGGGCCATGATTCCTCTAGGGCTTTACCTCTGATACTCAAAAGGACCTGGCTCTTGCAAGCAGCAGCTATAATTCAAAAAATCCACTTAGAAACTCAAAAGAGCCAAAAACTTGCAGCTGTTTTTTCTCTGTATTACTGCTTTAATAATCCTAATATTCCTTAGGGAAAAGGGTACCACTGATTTAATAGAGGGAGGGTCCCAGAGTGCCTCGTGGAGGTGAGGGGGACACAGGAAGTGGGGAGACTCTTGGGTAACATCTTAAAGTAGGCATAGGCTATAAAAGGATGGAGATGATAGTGAAGACCATAAACACTCAATTTGTGAGACTTCATTCATTCATAAATACTTGTTAAACACGACTACATCCTGCACCAGGAGCTGCATCAACAGCAATAAACAAAGCAAACAAGGCAGCTGCTTTCATAAAGCTTTTGAATTCTGGTTTTATGAACAAGCTAACCACCATATAAGGGAACTACATATAGTGATAACTATTATTAAGGACACATTCATGGTATATTGAGAGTAGGGCAAGAAGTGGGCAGCTATTTTAGATGGGTTTTGTGGGGAGGGTCTCTCTGTGTGCTCATATTTGAATTGAAACCTGAACGCTGACAAGGAGCTGGCAGTGCGACCATCTGGGGCCAAACACTCCAGGGAGAAAGCACAGCAAGTGCTCAGGCTGTGGCTGGAGGAGAGCTTGGGACAAAAATAAAATCGCAAGCACATGTGGAGCGTCATGAGTGAGAAACAGTGGTGGTGATGTGTAAGAGAGAGTCAGGGCCCTCGGTGTGTGGTCATGGTGAAGAGTTTGAATTTTAGTATAAGAACAAGAAAGGTAGTCATTTTAATATTATAAGCAAAAGAATGATACAATCTGACTTACTTTTTTTAAATGCTGTATTGGCTGGGTAGAGAATAGACTATAGACAGGCAGGAGTGGAAACAGGGCAACGTTACTAAAGATTATTCATAGCAAAGGCCACATGTCTAACCAGCTCTCCAACCTGGCAGTGTTCCTTGTTTCACCAGATACAAGGAAGGCTAAAGACCCTCCTCAAATAACCTTCCAATGAATGGTCTGTAGGATGAGGAGAACAACCTCAGCAGCTTTTCCTACTCCTCCTTTCTATCCAACCAGGGTCCTTTGAAGGGAGCTCAGTGGATGTGTGCTGTGTAGACCCCTGGTTAAACTACCATAAATCTCATTGTTTTATCTTCTTTAAACTTAAGCTTTCCGTGGTTGAAAGAGTGGGAGACTCTTCCCTCCTCGGTCCATTGTCATCCCTACAGCATTTAGCGTCCTGCTATGCACATATCAGGGAATCAAAAAACTTTTGTTGATTCAGGGATTGATTGATTCTGAGGGACTTGAGTACATTTGTAAACAGCCTTGGAAGATCTTGCATCCCACTGGAATAAAACACCTCATGTTTTATTCATTTTTTTTCCCAATATGTAAATGTGCAGGTGCCCGGATGGCATATAGATAACATCATTACACATACACACTCACAATTGCACACTAAAGAAATGACTGCTCACGTAGAAGACACAATTAGAGGAAGATTGTGTCTGAGAAATCTATAGGGGTTTAATGCAGGAATGATTAGATGTGTTACCTCAGATTTTGGCTGCCTGCTTCTGCAGGAAAGACATCCTTGCAAGCTCCATGAAACAGGACATATTTGAGCTAGACAGTCTGATTTAGAGCAATAAAGACTAGACAAGGAGCCAGGATATTTTTGAGTGCTAGCTTTACAATTCCTAGCTATGTGACCTTGAGCAAGTCACTCAAGCAAATCAAACTTCAATTCCTGATCTGTAAAAACAAAACAAAATGTTTTCCAGAAAAAACTTTAGGATTGGAATGAAGCATCCAAATCATGGAAACAGAAATGATTTGTAAACTAGGAAGTAAAATGTGTGAGTGAGTTACAAGTGAGCTTCACCCCAGCTCCTCTCATATTCTAACAGCCCAACCCTGCAGAACTGGAAAAAAAAAAAGTCAATGTTTTTAAAACTGTGGAATCAGATCACTGGGTCCATTTCAAATTGCTATAAAAAGCATATAATTAACTTCCAGTATTTTACATTCCTTGACTATTCAGCAACCGCTGTTTCCATAGTTCTTCTTCAGTATTTGTGTTTTCCTCATATTTTATGCCCTTTTTTTTCAATAATTGGATGTCCCCATCTCTATTGTCTAGGAATATGCTAATGGTTTTCAATACTATTTATGAAGGTGTAAGGAGTCACTTTTGTTTCTTATTCACATTTTCCTATTTTTATGTATATTATTTGTTCTTTATTTATTCCAATGTTTTAAAATATCAAGATCATATGTAGACGCAGACTCATAAGTCAAGATATATTTTAAGGAGTTGTCTTCATTTTATTTTAAAAAGTAAAGAAATTAAATAAAGAAAGCAATATCTTCCACTGGTGATCATCAGCATATCATAAATATAAGACCCTCTGGCATAAAATTAAGGTGGAATGAATTGCACTTTATGAAAAATTGCTTTTATGGTTTTTAATTTTGTTTTAATATTTTGAATTTTATTTGTATATAAATAGTGCATTCAGCATAGTTTAACATTTAGAAGATAAAAAAAGCATATACTAAAAAATTTTCCCCCCTTGATCCCTTATATATTTAGCTTCCTTTCCTATAGGCATTTGTTACCAGTTTCTTGTGAATATTTTTGGAGATTTCATATGCACACACAAATAATTGTGTACGTATGCATGTGTATATGTTAACCTTCAATACAAATGGTAGCATGCCTTATACACTATTTTTTCACTTAACAAAATTTAATGGTTTCTCCATATCAGCCTATAAAGAGTTTCTTGTTCTTGTTTATGGCTACATGGCATTCCGTTGCATGGATATCCCATAATTTATTTAACTAGTCTCTTACTAGTAGACATTTAGGATATTACCATTCATTCATTATTGAAAACAATCATCAGTGAAAAATTGTGGCAGTCACCATTTCACTCATGTGCAGGGATATATTTAGATTACATTTCCAGTAGCAAAATTACTGAGTATAAAGGTATAAGTCCCATACTGCCTACATGTGCTTAATAAATGTAACTCCAATTTATGCTTTCTCCCAAAGCATGAGAGACTATTTTCCCACACTCTTATTAGGACAGGAGATTATGAATTTTTGTATCTTTGACAATATGATAGGTGAAAAATGGTATCTCTTTATAGTTTTATTTCCATTTCTCTTATGTCTGTCAATGAAGTTGAGCTCCATTTCATGTGCTTGATAGTTGTATTTCCTTTCTCATGAACTGTACATTCATGTCTTTTATACATTTTTTTTTCATTTAGGAAATTGTCTTTTTTGTTATTATGTTAGTTACTTACATATTAGGGAGATTGGCCTTCTGTCTATAAGATTTGAAAGTATTTTTTTCAATGTTTATCATAAAATGTTGATTGCACGTGGTACTTCTGTCATAAAAATATAAATTTACTATAGTTTTATATCAATGTTTCCTTTTAGATCTGGAGATACATGACATGGTTAGAGAGGCCTTTGGCATTCTGAGATTATAAAATAAATTTCCCCTTGGTTTCTTCTAGTACTTCTGTGGTTTTATTTTTCACCCTTAAGTCTTTGAGCTATTTTCAGTTTATGCTGGTGTAAGAATTGACATATGCATCCAACTCAAAATTTTTCCAACTAGTGACCCAGTTTCTCAACAAAATTTATTGAATAATCCATCTTTTGCCATAGATATAAAGTGGAAATGTATTCTATACTAAGTTGCATCAGTCTTTAGACCCATTTCTAAATTTCCAATCTGTCCCATTGACTGCCAGGTTATTCACATACCAGAAACAAAAATTTAATTATTGCAACCGACAATGTATTTTAATATCAGGTAATACTAGTCTTTCTCCTTTTTATTTTATTTTTCCCATTTTCTTCCTTTTCTTTGGTTATTTTTCCATTTGAACTTCAGAATCAATTTGTCTGCTTCCAAAAACAAATCTTTCAAACATTTTTTTATTGGGATCATGTTAAACAAATTGAGCTAAGGAGGAATTTATAGTCTTATATGGTTGAATCCTTTTATTCCAACATATGGTGGCTATCATTTTGTGTGTCACATATCCTCCATAGTCACTCATATATACATGTGTGAGCACACACACACACACCTATACACATCTTTCTTACTAAGTAATAATACCTTATCACTAGGTATTTTGTATTTTTTCAATCAACTGTAAGTGATGTCTTTTTTTCTACTGGAGTTTTAACTAGTTGTTTTTACATAAGAAATCTACTGTTTTTTTTTTAATTCCCTTCCATTTCATTGAATTCTCTTGTTTGTAATAGGTTTTTGTTATATCATATGCAAAGAAAGATAACCTTAAAAATTCCTTTCTAAACTGCATGCCTCTAATTCCTGCCTCTTCTATGATGGTGTTTGATAGTTCTTCCAGATGATGTTGAAGAGCAGTGGTGATATAGGGTGTTCTTGTTCTATTCCTGACACTACGCTTTCTGACTAATAATGTTCCCAGTGTTTCCTTTTTAGGCATGATGCTGGCTTTGCAACTTAGATATATTTTATCATATTAAAGAAATTCTTACCTATTTTCATTTTATGAATGCTTCCTTTCATTTCTTCCCCTTTTTTAAAAAACTAACTCTAGAAAGTAAACTTTCTTTTCTCAGGACTGATAGAGAAACCTATCTGATATTCTCCTTTGCTCTCTAAAAATGGTGAGATGTATTTTGTAAGGGCCATCTTCTAATCCTGGTGTATACCACACTTTGTGAAAGTGGTTTATGTCCTTAATTTATTTAGGGTTGTTGCATCAATACTGATATACCAGATTCATCTACAGTTTTATTTTTCTGTTCAGGCCTTACTAGGTTTTGATGTGAAGTTCGTAAAGATTGTTTTCAGTGTTTGGAAGCCTTTCTCCCTGCCACCTCCATCCACCACCCCGTCCTTGCTCTGGAATTGTTTAAGTAAGTTTAATTCTGTTCTTTAAAATTTTTTTGTAGGATTACTAAAACTGAATTTTATGCCTCTGGTATGCAGGAGAGGAAATATGTTAATGTTTTTCCTATTTCATATACAGTAATTGGTGTGTTTGATGTTTCTAGTATACTTTCCATTTACCCTGTGTTTTCAGGTTTATTGGTATAAAACTGAGCTCAGTAATTTCTTATAATTTCCTCTCTGTCTTTAGTGCTATCTCTTAGCATGTCTTATTTTGGGTACTGGTACCTTCTCCATTTATTCTTGTTTGGCTTAGCAAACAGCTTTTATTTTATTTTGTTGTCAAATCCACTTTTGAATTTCTTCTTGAGTTTCAACTCCCTTGCTGTGATTGTTTTTCCCCCACCATTTTTTAACTGTGTTCTCCCATGTTTCAGGAGAAAATGTTGATTTCTATCAGACCATGTTCGAACTGGAAGTACCTTTTCTTTTCTCTTTTTTTCTTTTTTAATTATTTATTTATTTATTTTTGGTATCATTAATCTACAATTACATGTGCAACGTTATGGTTACTAAACTCCCGACTTCATCAGGTCCCCCTCACCTACCCCATTACAGTCACTGTCCATCAGCGTAGTGAGATGCTATAGAGTCACTACTTGTCTTCTCTGAGTTGTACAGCCCTCCCCGTGCCCCCCTAACATTACATCTGCTAATCGTAATGCCCCTTATCCCCCTTGTCCCTCCCTTCCCACACATCCTCCCCAGTCCTTTTCCCTTTGGAAACTGTTAGTCCATTCTTGGGTTCTGTGAGTCTGCTGCTGTTTTGTTCCTTCAGTTTTCTTCTTTGCTCTTATCTCCATGTATGAGTGAAGTCATTTGATGCTTGTCTTTCTCTGCTTGGCTTATTTCACTGAGCATAATACCCTCTAGCTCCATCCATGTTGTTGCAAATGGTAGGATTTGTTTTCTTCTTATGGCTGAATAATATTCCATTCTGTATATGTACCACATCTTCTTTATCCATTCATCTACTGATGGACACTTAGGTAGCTTCCATTTCTTGGCTATTGTAAATAGTGCTGCGATAAACATAGGGGTGCATCTGTCTTTTGCAAACTGGGCTGCTGCATTCTTAGGGTAAATTCCTAGGAGTGGAATTCCTGGGTCAAATGGTATTTCTATTTTGAGTTTTTTGAGGAACCTCCATACTGCTTTCCACAATGGTTGAACTAATTTGCATTCCCACCAGCAGTGTAGGAGGGTTCCCTTTTCTCCACATCCTCGCCAACATTTGTTGTTGTTTGTGTTTTGGATGTTGGCCATCCTCACTGGTGTGAGGTGATATCTCATTGTGGTTTTAATTTGCATTTCTCTGATGATTAAAGATGTGGAGCATCTTTTCATGTGCCTGTTGGCCATCTGAATTTCTTCTTTGGAGAAGTGTCTATTCATGTCCTCTGCCCATTTCTTAATTGGATTATTTGCTTTTTGTTTGTTGAGGTGCATGAATTCTTTATATATTTTGGATGTCAACCCCTTATTGGATATGTCATTTATGAATATATTCTCCCATACTGTAGGATGCCTTTTTGTTCTACTGATGGTGTCCTTTGCTGTACAGAAGCTTTTCAGATTCATATAGTCCCACTTGTTCATTTTGCTTTTGTTTCCCTTGCCCGGGGAGATATGTTCATAAAGAAGTCACTCATGTTTATGTCCAAGAGATTTTTGCCTATGTTTTTTTCTAAGAGTTTTATGGTTTCATGACTTACATTCAGGTCTTTGATCCACCTTGAGTTTACCTTTGTGTATGGGGCTAGACGGTAGTCCAGTTTCATTCTCTTACGTGTAGCTGTCCAGTTTTTCCAACACCAGCTGCTGAAGAGGCTGTCTTCTCCCCATTGTATATCCAAGGCTCTTTATCAAATATTAATTGACTGTATATGTTTGGGTTAATGTTTGGATTTTCTATTCTGTTCCACTGGTCTGTGGGTCTGTTCTTGTGCCAATACCAAATTGTCTTGATTACTGTAGCTTTCTGGTAGAGCTTGAAGTCAGGGATCGTAATTCTGCCTGTTTTATTCTTCCTTCTCAGGATTGCTTTGGCTCTTCGGGGTCTTTTGTGGTTCCATATGAATTTTAGAACTATTTGTTCCAGATCATTGAAGAATGCTATGGGTATTTTGACAGGGATTGCATTGAATCTGTAGATTGCTTTAGGTATAGCCATTTTGACAATATTAATTCTTCCTACCCAGGAGCATGGGATGAGATTCCATTTGTTAGTGTCCTCTTTAATTTCTCATAAGAGTGTCTTGTAGTTTTCAGGGTCTAGGTCTTTCACTTCCTTGGTTAGGTTTATTCCTAGGTATTTTATTCTTTTTGATGCAATTGTGAATGGAATTGTCTTCCTGATTTCTCTTTCTGTTAGCTCGTCATTAGTGTATAGGAAAGCAATAGATTTCTGTGTTTTAATTTTGTATCCTGCAACTTTGCTGAATTCATATATTAGTTCTAGTAGTTTTGGAGTGGAGTCCTAAGGGTTTTTTATGTACAGTATCATGTCATCTGCAAATAGTGACAATTTGACTTCTTCTTTACCAATCTGGATGCCTTGTATTTCTTTGTTTTGTCTGATTGCCATGGCTAGGACCTCCAGTACTATGCTGAATAACAGTGGAGAGAGTGGGCATCCCTGTCTTGTTCCCGATCTTAGATGAAAAGCTTTCAGCTTCTTGGTGTTAAGTATGATATTGGCTGTGGGTTTGTCATATATGGCCTTTATTATGTGGAGGTATTTGCCCTATATACCCATTTTGTTGAGAGTTTTTATCATGAATGGATGTTGAATTTTGTCAAATGCTTTTTCAGCATCTATGGAGATGGTCGTGTGGTTTTTGTTCTTCTTTTTGTTGATGTGGTGGATGATGATGGATTTTCGGATGTTGTACCATCCTTGTATGCCTGGGATGAATCCCACTTGATCATGGTGTATGATCCTCTTGATGTATTTTTGAATTCGGTTTGCTAATATTTTGTTGAGTATTTTCACATCTATGTTCATCAGGGATATTGGTCTGTAATTTCCTTTTTTGGTGAGGTCTTTGCCTGGTTTTGGTATTAGAGTGGTGCTGGCTTCATAGAATGAGTTTGGAAGTATTCCCTCCTCTTCTATTTTTTGGAAAATTTTAAGGAGAATGGGTATTATATCTTCTCTATATGTCTGGTAAAATTCAGAGGTGAATCCATCTGGCCCAGGGTTTTGTTCTTGGGTAGTTTTTTGATTACCGATTCAATTTCATTGCTGGTGATTTGTCTGTTTAGGTTTTCTGTTTCTTGCTTGGTCAGTCTTGGAAGGTTGTATTTTTCTAAGAGTTTGTCCATTTCTTCTAGGTTTTCCAGCTTGTTAGCATATAGATTTTCATAGTATTCTCTTATAATTCTTTGTATTTCTGTAGGGTCCGTCGTGATTTTTCCTTTCTCATTTCTGATTCTGTTTATGTGTGTAGATTCTCTTTTTCTCTTAATAAGTCTGGCTAAGGGTTTATCAATTTTGTTTATTTTTTCAGAGAACTTGGTTTCATTGATTTTTTCTATTGTTTCATTTTTCTCAATTTTATTTATTTCTTCTCTAATCTTTATTACGTCCCTCCTTGGGTCTCATTTGTTCTTTTTCCAATTTCAATGATTGTGTCTTTAGACTATTCATTTGGGATTGTGCTTCCTTCTTTAAATAGACCTGGATTGCAATATACTTTCCTCTTAGAACTGCCTTTGCTGTGTCCCACAGAAGTTACAGCTTTGTGTTGTTGCTGTCATTTGTGTACATATATTGTTTGATCTCTGTTTTTATTTGGTCGTTGATCCATTGATTATTTAGGAGCATGTTGTTAACCCTCCATGTGTTTGTTAGCCTTTTTGTTTCTTTGTACAATTTATTTCTAGTTTTATACCTTTGTGATCTGAGAATTTGGTTGGTAGAATTTCAATCTTTGTGAATTTACTGAGGTTCTTTTCATGGCCTCATATGTGGTCTATTCTGGAAAATGTTCCATGTGCACTTGAGAAGAATGTGTATCTTGCTGCGAGTTCTGTAGATGTCTGTTAGGTCCATCTGTTCTAGTGTGTTGTTCAGTGCCTCAGTGTCTTTACTTATTTTCTGTCTGGTTGATCTGTCCTTTGGAATGAGTGACGTGTTGAAGTTTCCTAAAATGAATGCATTGCTCTCTATTTCCTCCTTTAATTCTGTTAGTATTTGTTTCACATATGTTGGCACTCCTGTGTTGGGTGTATATATATTTATAATGGTTATATCCTCTTGTTGGACTGACCCCTTTATCATTATGTAATGTCCTTCTTTATCTCTTGCTACTTTCTTTGTTTTGAAGTCTATTTTGTCTGATACAAGTACTGCAACACCTGCTTTTTTCTCTTTGTTGTTTGAATGAAATATCTTTTTCCATCCCTTCACTTTTAGTCTGTGTATATCTTTGGATTTGAGGTGAGTTTCTTGTAGGCAGCATATAGATGGGTCTTGCTTTTTTATCCATTCTGTTACTCTGTGTCTTTTGATTGGTGCATTCAGTCCATTTACATTTAGGATGATTATGGATAGATATGTACTTATTGCCATTGCTGGCTTTAGTTTCATGGTTACCAAAGGTTCCGGGATAGCTTCTTTACTATCTAACAGTCTAATTTAACTCTCTTGTTAAGCTGTTATAAACACACTCTGATGATTCTTTCTCTCCCTTCTTATTCTTCCTCCTCCATTCTTCATATACTAGGTGTTTTATTCTGTAGTCTTTTACATTTCCTTTGACTGTTTTTGTGGATAGTTGATTTTACTTTTTGCCTTTAGTTAGTATTTGGATGGTCTGCTTTCTTTGCTATGATTTTATTTTCTCTGGTGACATCTTTTTAGCCTTAGGAGTGCTTCCATCTAGAGCAGTCCCTTTACGATATCCTGTAGAGGTGGTTTGTGCGAGGCAAATTCCCTCAGCTTTCGCTTGTCTGGGAATTGTTTAATTCCACCATCAAATTTAAATGATAGTCATGCTGGATTCAGTATTCTTGGTTCAAGGCCCTTCTGTTTCATTACATTAAATATATCATGCCATTCTCTTCTGGCCTGTAAGGTTTCTGTTGAGAAGTCTGATGATAGTCTGATGGGTTTTCCTTTGTAGGCGATCTTTTTCCTCTCTCTAGCTGCCTTTAATACTCTGTCCTTGTCTTTGATATTTGCCATTTTAATTATTATGTGTCTTGGTGTTGTCTTCCTTGGTCCCTTGTGTTGGGAGATATGTGGGCTTCCATGGTCTGAGAAACCATTTCCTTCCCCAGCTTGGGGAAGTTTTCAGCAATTATTTCTTCAAAGACACTTTCTATCCCTTTTTCTCTCTTCTTCTTCTTCTGGTACTCCTATAATGCGAATATTGTTCCGTTTGGATTGGTCACACGGTTCTCTTAATATTCTTTTATTCCTAGAGATCCTTTTATCTCTCTCTGCCTCAGCTTCTCTGTATTCCTGTTCTCTGATTTCTATTCCATTAACAGTCTCTTGCACCTCGTCCAGTCTGCTCTTCAGCCCCTTAATCGACTGTTTCATTTCTGTAATATCTCTTCTCACTTCCTCCCTTAGCTCTTGCATATTTCTCTGTAGATCCATCAGCATGGTTATGACTTTTATTCTGAATTATTTTTCAGGAAGATTGTTTAAGAGAGGGCCCTCTCTCTGGGGTTGTCTGGGTGATCCTTGTCTGGACCATATTCCTCTGTCTTTTCATGGCGATAGAAGTGGTCACTGGTAGGTGCCACGGGTGTCAGCTGGGAGAACAAAGTCCCTTCCTGCTTGTTGTTCTCCTTGCCCTTCTCTGGGGCCTGAGCTGTTTTCCTGCACACCGGGAGGCAGTCTCTGGGAGAATCCCCTGAGCTGCCTGTGTGCGGGGCCACCTCAGCCTAGCCTATAGCACTGCAGGGGTTTGCAGTCTCACTGGGTGCTTTCTGGTCCCCTTGGTGCCTTCCAGACCTTGTTCTGGGCTCTGGGGCTCTTCCTGCTCAGCTGAACGCCAGCCAGTAGATTCTGTGAGGTTGCTGTGTGCGGGGCCGCTCCTCTGCTCTTCAGCAGCTGTGGTGGATCCACCAGACCCTTTGCAGGCCGACAGGGGGGGTTACGAATGGCAGGCTGATGATCTCTGTGGAAAGCCTCGGCGCAGCTGCTTTGCCTGGCCACCGGCCAGGGGGTCTGAAATTTCCCAAGACTCCCAGACTCCTGGGTTGAGTGCGCTGGGAGGATTTTGTTCTGCTGTTGGGCCCTTGTCTCTTTAAGACTTAAAAAAAAAAAAAGCGCCTGCTTTTCTTTTGTCCCAGGGAGCCGGCTGAGGGGACCTGCTTGCAGTCTCCATCTCTGATCCTGCCCTTCTGTTTCTCTAATCTCCGATACACCACACGATGTGTGTCTGTGCTCCCGGTGCAGGTCACCAGGGCTGGTTATTTAGCAGTCCTGTGCTTCCACTCCCTCCCCACTCTGATTCTTTTCCTTCCACCACTGTGCTAGGGTGGAGGAGTGCTTGGGTCCCGCCAGGTCGCAGCTTTGTATCTTACCTGCTTCGTGAGGCACTGAGTTCTCTCAGATGTAGCTGTAGCCTGGCTGGTGTACTGTATCTTCTGGTCTCTCTTTTAGGAATTGTTGTATTTGTTGTATTTTCACAAATATATATGGTTTTGGGAGATTTCTGCCACCCTGCTCATGCCACCATCTTCCCAGAAGTCCCCTTTTCTTTTTCATACCTTACACCATCTATGACATTATTCTCTTTACATTACATTTTTAAAAGTCATTGATACTGCTTTTAATGAAAACTAGTAAATGTGCCTAGATAGTTTAAGCTCCAGATCTTCATCTTTTATTGGTCTTTATTTGGTGTCTAGCCCAGCACTTGACATATAACCCCTCAATTGTATTAATGAATACATGCTGTAAGTTATGTGCAAAAATTGCCTCAAACGAGGGATTGAACACTGGGGCAGACATGGCCTCTAAATGTGCTTCTCAGCCAGAACGGTGCCTGTGAGGCGGGGGCACACTCTGCAGCCTGTCCTAGTCTTCTCTGTGCTCTGTTGCTTTTGCCTGGCTGCTTAAACACACCCTCTTCTTGACCTCTAAAGTTGTCTGAAATTAGGGCCTCTGCAAATGTTTCATTAAATATGTGAGATCATATTATCTGGACATTCTTACTTTTGAAAAGTGTTATAATATGCCAACACATACAATCTAGAGGTTAGCAAAGGTGGAGTAAAAACTTGGAAGCAAGCTTGAGAGGTTAGCCAACCCACCCACACCCTCAGGGGAAGACAGTTCTTCATTAATTAGAGGCTTTTGCCTTCTGGACCAAATATTTGCACCTTGCATAGAACCAGAAGGAATAAATAGTAGGAAGTGGTACCCAAGGGCTGTTGGTATCTAATTACAGTTTCTCATCTTTCTGGGGTAGGTTCCTGTACTCAATATCCAAGAGCACATGCAGAGAATGAGGAGCTCCGTATGTCACTGGAGTGAGCCAGGTTCCTGATCAGCAATCTGTATCTCATCAGGAAGAAGCTCAGGCCAATGGCCTGGGATGCCCCTGAGGGTATGATGTTTTCCTTAGGGTTTAGGTCCTCTGAAGAGTTTCCTTTGAAGTAGTTCCCAGGGGAAAAGTTCCTGAAACAGGGTGAAGCATCCCTGAGCCCTGGCTGACGAACTCAAGTTTATCTTATCGCAGATAGCTGGGTCTGATCTGGGTCACTCCATCCTGGAAGCCAGCTGTATAACCTACCAACTGGGTACATTTGGGGAGATGGGCAGAAAGGAGTGACTATAGAGGGTGAGTATCTGAATTATAGGATCTGATTATGTGATCTGGATCTTAATCTCTTCGAAAAGCTACTGGAGCAGAGGCACCAAATGGAATCTCAGTTCCCATTCCCTTCTCATTTTCTATTCCCTTCAGTATGAGGCAAAGATGGTCCACTGGGGCTGGAACAAAGAAACACCCTAGAAAAATCTTCCTCGGGACATTTCTAAATTCAGTGATACAGAAGCCTTCTCCACTAAAGGCAGGCCAACCAATTGCTAGTGCCAAGTTTCCTCTTCTTAGGAATTGCTCAGTCTTTCAGCCTCTGTGAAGTAAAAACTAAATTAATAAATAGGAAAATTCAAGAACTTTAGAACTCTAAAGGATTTTAAAAGTCATCTATTCCAGTCCCCTTATTTTATGGAGCAGATAGTAGAACTCCAGTGAAGAATGTTACCCGAGATTGCACCACTGACCAATTGCTCTTCCCAAGGCACTAAATTGCCTGACTTTACCAATCCCACCTATGTTTACTATACACATATTATGGGCCAGTATGACTAGGAGTCTCATATGCAGAAAAATGGAGAAGTTCATGTTTTTGAGAACTTTAAGGGTAATAGTAAAGAAAGATAATTTCTACTTAATGTTTAAGTGTTTTAGTCAGTGCAAAGTTTAGGGACATATTTCCTCTCTAGGATAAAATGCATCCTTCATCTTTTGATCACAGAGAGACCATGTGTATTCAGATAGGTTCATTCTTATTGCCCACCAAATACAATGGCAAGAAATATACAGCTATTGTCTGTGTTGCTAACGGAGCTCTCTCATAGTGTGAACGATTCTGGACCCCTGGATTCATGTGGCTCCCTAAAATCCCCAGTCTAGGACCGCTGGGTGACTGCTGCAATGAGGGTGAGAGAGGACGTTCTGACTCTTGGAGCAGAACTGAGGGTCCATGGTGGTGTCCAGTCACAACTAATTTTTGCCTTACTAAGGATACAGGACAAAGAGTTGCCAGTTTTGTTTACAGAAGCAAATTGAGGAGGATAAAATTAGGCTTTCATACCAAGATCCTTTTTCAGCCATTAATTGTTCTCTCCTTTAACACAGAAACATGGCCCTTTTGGAAGTGCCATCAAAATAGCCAATAGACAACTTGTTTATGCCATTTTCTTCCCATAAGAAGAAAAAGAATTTTCACCTGATACGGGAAGCAAAATTTAACCCACCCCTTGGAGATTTTCACAAGTTCCCTAAAGCAAGATAGTAATGCATGTAACAAATTATTAACGTAACTGGGACACTGGGCTTCACAACAGCCGTTGAGGTCATTTCTGATCTGGGTTTCAAAAAGGGAGAAGGTACAGAGACACACCTAATAGAGGAAAGAATATGAGAAAAGAAACAAAAGCATAAAAGAGGATGTGCATGAGTGATCTACACCAACACCCCATTTTAAGGTTGGGGAAAGTGAGATGTAAAATATATTCGGGATATGCCCAAGATCAGTGGCTAGTGAGTAGACAGGTAAATGGAGAGCCCAGGTGTAGAACATCCAGCCCTGGTGTGCGTCATCTTAGCACCCTTACCTCTGATTTTACAGCTTTAAAAGGCTGAAGCATTGGGCCTTGGAGAGATGGCCTGCAAACAGGGGAGATGGTCACTCATACGCACGTACGCACAATGTTCTTTGATTTTTTGTAATAGTCTACTCACATCTACAACAGACTTGCAAGAGAGAGCCAGCTTGTGTTTTTTCTTTTCTTCCTTTTTTTTTTTGGCAAGTTTGATTAGAGCAAGAGAAAGTGCTGATTTTCCAATATGCAAATGAAATTAAAGGCCGCCCAGGGATGAAAGAGCCCTTCAGGAATGTTTTATTGACTGTTGCAAATTTACCCAAATAACAACTATTTTAAAAAATAAATAAATGAATTGAGTTACAACCTCCTTTGTTCTTCCCCTTAGGAGTCACATGCTTTACACCTCTAATTTCATATCATTGTCAGAGTGGTTCATTGTGCATTATGTATGGATGGAATATCAAATGAAGATGGCTAAACTAAGAAACTAGAATCAGATTAATCACAAAATATATGGATATTAGCCATTCACTTTAAGTGCTTACTTTTGGTGGGTGTAAACAGGGAGTCAAATTTAATTTTCTTATATAAATATAAAATACTCTATATCCTGTCTATAGTTTTTCTTGGAGTGTTTGTGCAATAATGGCATTTCCCTTACAAGGAAATATAATATAGTGAAGGCTTCTGAGACATATACTGACAGTAAGGAGATTGTATTTTTAAAAGATAGGAAATTGGGTAGCTTAGAACAGTTCTCCTAGGTGAGCCTTGTGGTTCTACCTTGACTGAGTAAGATTAGAAACCTCTTAATAAGTAACAAGCTTATTAAGCAGTCTTGCATGGTGTCTAAATGGGCTGAAGCCATTTTCATGTAAATTTAATCCAATCAGTGTCCTATTAAGTCCAGTGGTGGTTGGGATCATGGCTTTGTGAGTTTCCCAAACCTTTATTCCAAATGAGAGGTTGCAACATTCAGGCAAAGAAATTGGCTTTGGGCATGAAGTTCAAAGAAGGTCAGCAAAGGACAACTCCAGTATTTCTGTGGAAATTAGGGGAAAATATATGTAAGATACCAGGAAGCCTTACCCATCACTGCATGCCTCCTTTTGTTCCTCACATATCTCTCACTCTCCAGAAAGTTCGGGCACGCTCCTCAGGACCAGGGAGTACCAAGGAAACAGCAGAGCTGTTGTGAGTATGAGCTTTGGAATCGGACCAACTTGGGTTTGACCGTTGGCTTGACCCTCACAGGCCACCAGAGCTTAAGAATGCCTCAGGGGAATCATCTGTAAAAGAGCGAGAGCACTGCCTAGCCCCCCGGTCTCCTTGAGAGGATTCAATCATGCAAAGTTCAGAACAAGCAATTGTTCAATTATAAGAAATTTTTCTTATAAAGTATGAGAACACAAAATATTGTATTACATATATTAACACAGTGATCCTCTGGTCATTCACTCAGTGGCAGAGCCAGGATTCAAACCCAGGCAGCCTGGCTCCCGAATGTGAACACTTAACCCTGAAGCTTTGCAATGGGCTCTAGACTGAGCAGGTGACCAGGAACAATGACCCAGAATATTCTGTGCCTCCATTTGCCCATTAAAGAATGAGAGCTTAAGAAAGGCAAGTCTGCTCCAGAGCTCCAGGGCTTCTGGTATGCTTCCAGAAGTAACTGCCATGGGCATAAGGTAGCTGACAAAAATCCTCCACACTACCCTGTAAGGCCTGTTACCAAACTGGCAGGCATTTGCGGGATTTTCATCAGCATCTTAAAAAAATAAAAAGATAAACAGGCAGTCACTGTCTGTATCTGACATTTTCTAATCCAAACAGTAAGTGCTCATGACTAAATGAAAATACAATGATACTTAATAAATGTTATTCTTCTCTAATTTGAAGATAATGTGAAATCAGTCCAGTAAGACTAAAGTGTGCAAGTAGAAAGTGGATAAGCTCATACAAATTTCTACCACCATCACGGTGACAGTCTCTGAAATTCATTAAAATCTCTAGACTTCGCCTTATGATCCTACTGAAAAAGGTGGGAGTTTAGGCTGACAGTCTTATCTCCACCTTTAAGATACATCTTGAATTGGTTCATTTTTCTACAAAGACATCACCAATCCTACAGTCTAAACCAGGGGTCAGCGAATTCTCTCTGGAAAGGGCCAGAGAGAAAATATTTCAGACTCTGAAGGCCACCGAGTCTATATAGCAGCTAGCCCACTCTACTATGTAGACCAAAACCAGCTATAGACAATGTATAAACAAATGGATGTGACTGTGTCTCAATAAAACTTCATTTACGAAAAATAGGTGATGGGTTAGATTTGGCCCCCAGGTCATGGTTTGCCAACCCCTGGCCTAAACTACCATCCACTTTTATCTTTTCAGAAACTGTTCTTATTTTTTCACTATGAGTCTTGTGATCCATTCTAAATGGATATTCCATTTCCTTACCTAGAAGGCCTTGATGTATTCTTATTGAATTAGATCACAAGCTAAACTTGGCATGGCATCCAAGGTCCACATAACAGGAGCCACCTCCCAATCTAGTGTTATCTCACATCTTGCTCACTTCAGCTCGTTGGCTTTCTTTCTGTTACTTTTCAATATCCTCCCTCAGGACCTTTGCACATGCTGTTTCTTTCCATTCAAAGTCCTCTTCCCCACTCTCTGTTTCCCTGAGCTCCCAGTGCAAATTGTCACCTCCCACACTGTCACAGTAAATCTATACTTTCCTTCAGAACATTTAATTAATTTATAATTAAATATGTATTTGTGTGAAGATTTATTTAGTATCTATCTCCCCTGTCAGACTTAGTGCCATGAGGGCTGGGGTCAGTCATATGTTTTGTTTTTACTGCATACTCCTGACGTACAATGGGTACTCAATAGGTGCATGCTAACTGAATGAACACATTGTTGATTTCTTACTGTTCAAATAATTTCATGAAATTCAATCATCTTTATTGTTTTGTGGGAAAGTAGAAAAAAGGTCTGGGGCAAGGAGGATTTTTTTCTTTATTACAAATAGAGAAGAAACTCCAGTTATGATCACTGTGATCATGCGTGTCATCAGGAGGCACTGATTATAAGTCCAAGCATGTTTTCCTAGATTAGTAATTTCCTAAGAAACCTAGATGTCTCCCAAGGCCATGTGTAAGGTATTACCCTGTAATTTCCATCTCGCCCTTGCTGATGTCTTTAGAAACCCTCCAGCCAATTTCCAAAGGCCACTGCCCTCTGTGCTGAGATGATGCTCATTCTGGGAGCCCCTCTGATACCATTACTACCTTCATTTGAAGTATTGACCCAGCACAAGAGTCGTGCATTTACTGTGTGCTCATTTTAAAAAGTTTACTAAGCTGGGCTCCTCTACAGATTTTCAAGAAGACATTTATGGTTCTAAGCACCTTCCCTGGAATCATTAGGCCACAAATTTGCTTGGAAATTTCTTTCATTGTGTCTTGGTGGAGATGAAATACGGTCACTTGCTGGGGAGAAAACAACAATAAAAGAAGAGCAAAATCTCCCTAAGTGCTCTCTAAAAACAAGAAAATCTGATATGCCGCTTGTATGCTGATACAATTATGAGGCTTCTAGCTCTGAGATGTAACAGATGGGAGCTTTCTCTCTCTCTTTGGTGAGAAGGTGAATGGTTTCCCCCAGGGATGTGTGGGGAGAGCTGCTGAGTTGACTGTGCTGGTGCCAAGCAGCTGGCTGTTGATAGGATTATAGGCAGAGATTGGCACCAGGGGGCTGGGGGACTGAAAATACAGAGGTGGAGAAGTAGAAAGCAAAAAGCGGCCCCCTCCCTTACTCATCCCTACAGCTGGGACTTGAAATAACTCATTCTGAATAGTGAATGGAGCATCTGAGAGATGCCTCCATCCATTCATTTATTCATGTGTTCTGCAACATTTATTGAGTACCTGATATGTGGCAGACATTGTGCTGGCTGCCAAGATATGAAATCATAGGAGAAATGGATTGTTTCTACCCTCAGGAGTCTCCCAGCTTAGTGAGGAAGAAGAACAATAGAAAAGAAATAAGCTTGATAGAGTGTTATTGTGAGAAGGAAAGGCTTCCTAGTGCAATGACAAGATAAGTATTTGGAAAATCAGTAGGTGTTTATGCGAGGATGTATGGATTGGGAGGAAAGAGAAAGTAGGTTTAGGTAGAGAATGCAGTGTGAACAAGGAGGACCTGTGTATTTCCCCCTCTCCCTTCAGGGGCCCCTGCTCAAGTCAGGCTCATCTGCGTGCAGTCCCCTGACAAAGCAACACTATTTGTTGCTTCTGGTCTTTGTGCCTGGTGCTTTTTCTACTTGAACGTCCCTTCCTTCTCCCTGGACCGCTCCTGAACCTGTTAGGCAAATAGACTCTTACCTTGAAGGCCCTGGGGAAGTATTAAGGGGTTTTAAGCAGAACAGTTACATGATCCTATGTGCTTTTTTAGAAAGTTCACACTGTTGTTTTGGAGCAGGAGCTTTTAGGAGACAGATGCCACTCCCCATCCACAGGTGTTGAACAGTGACAGGTGTCAGGAAGACAATAGCCTGGGCGTGAAAGATGTTAAAGAGATGAAGAAAAGTACAGTGCCTGGTTAGCTAGGAGAAAATGTTTTTGTCTTTCGGGTGGTCAGGTAAATGGACACAACAGCACAGCATCCTGGGGAAATGGTTATTGACTCACTTCAGGCTGGGGATTCTGTGTCAGAGGTGCACATTTGTTATCTGAATGGGAATGTCAGGGGTGGTGGTCAAAGGGGTTTGGAACTCAAGAGACAGAGGTCAGGGCTTTGGTCAGTCAGGATGAACTAGGTGATGATGGGGTAAAAAGACAAATCTCAGTGACTTAAAAACACAAAGGTTCATTTCTTTCTCACTCCACCATCTATTGCAGTTCTGCAGGGGCCCTTTGCTCATTGTCATTGCTCGTGGATCCAAGCTGTGAGAGCAGCCACCGTATTCTCCTGAATATTTGAATAATCTTCTCTCTCCCTCTTTTTTGTCGATTTCCGGAGTCTCAACTCCAATGGGAAGCAGAATGTTACCTGCCCAGGCAGGTGCTCATGGGAGCCTTTGTCATAATATGTGCATGAGAAATCATGGCAACTGGTCCTTTGGTCCTTTGGTTTTAGCCCTGAAGAGCCATTTGATGCTAATCCCAGAAAGAGTATCTTTATGGAAGACAGAGAGATGAACAGGGGAGATTGGGTGGGAAATATGTCTGTTCCAGATTTCCTAATACTTCTTTATCAGTGGAAGAGCAAGGGTATAGGAAATTAAGGTTAAAAAAATCCAAGTTAGGGGGCTATGGATCCTTTATTTCTGTGAGAGAGTCAGACTGGTATAGTGCCATTAGGTTTCTTCATGCTTAGAATTTGATTACACCTGCTATTTTCAATCCATTGTCCTGACTCCTTCTTTATAGCACTTATCATTACATGACATTCCATTTTATACTTATTTGTTTATCTATTGTATAGGTGCCCCATTAAAATATAAGTCTAATGATGGCGAACGCTTTACCCGTCTTTTTTACCATTAAATTCCCAGAAAGAGTGTTGGGTGCCAAGTAGGTGCTCAATTAATTTTGTCGAATAAATAAAGCCTATCCCTGTATTAATAATTTAATTTAAATTTATGGCCTTCCCACTGTAGTGAGGCCCTGTATTAGAAATAAAATGGAGCTCGTATGTCAGTATGAGATACACACATGATCAAGTATAGCCTGAAGGGTACAATGATAGAGGAATACGTAGAAAATCATGGAAGTGCTGAGAATGGGGTACTTCACCAGAGGAGCTACCTGACCTGAACTTTAAAGAATGAGTAGGATTCTGATTGGATTAGAAATTGGGGCCCCAAGGACTAATGAGAGAGCAGCCAGAGGTATGAAGAAATCCAAAACATGTATTTTAGAAAATAGAACTCCAAGAAGATAAAAAAGATACTTTACAGGCCACCCAGTAACTGTGCCAGAAGAAGATATTAAGGACAGGATTGGAATCCAGGAACCCAGATTGATGAGCACAGGAACTAGGTAGGGTGGTAAGGGTAAGAAAAAGAGGCAGGGCTACTGGACAGCTGTGGAGAACACACAGCAATGGCAGCGTTGTTTACACAGGCAGTCCGAAGGGCAGGGCTGGTCCAACCAAGAGGATCAGGGTCAGAAAAGCCTTTCCTAGAATCCGAGGACCCTCTGCCATAAAAGCTGCTTTCTTGACCCTATCCCACCCCAACGTGGTTCACTTCTTTCATCCAATATGAATGAAGGAGCTAATGTGAGGAAAGAAGGGAGGAGATGAAACAGAAAAAGGGTAAGAGTGTAAAGGCTGTGAAGGTGGGACGAAGAACAATTTTTTTAAAGAAACAAGGGGAAGGAAATAAAAAGTTGAAAAATAGAAGAAGAAATAAAGGAACTTTCCAGCCCTTACTAGGTTTGAGTGCTAATGGTTATTGAAGTGGTCCCTTTGGATAGGTAGACACGTGGCACATTTCACTTTTGGTTTGTTTACATTTATAAACCATAAAGTCAAGCTCAGATTTCTGCTAGAAGAGCGCTTTTAGAAACCAGTGAGATCTTATCTTTCATTTTCTATAGATCAGTTTTGCAGCCTCTTGAAGTATTTATAGTTTTAATACATAACCATAAATGCCCCCTAAACAAGGAATATTGCACCTTTCGATTACTATTATAGCTTTACTGCTCATCACAGCCATAAATTAGCAACATCCTCCGGGACTGCTGAAAGAGCACTGAATTAGGTTACAACATGAGTACACAAGAACCTATTAAAGCTTTGCTATTTCTTAAAAGTCTTTATGGTTTTCTAGTGGACTCCATAAGTGTTTCAATTAAAGAACTACTTGCCTGCTCAATAATAGCCCTCCTGTTCAAGATAGGATAGCAATATCAGGAAAGAAAAATATGATGAAAATAAAGAAAATTGGAATATAAAATATTAAACATGAAATTGCTATAGAAAGGAAAATGGGTTTAGATTATGCATATTAAAATCATTTAAATTGCTTAAGGGTTTATTTGATGTAAGCTGACATACATACATATATATCCTTATCAAGTCTATAGCTAAGCTTATGTCTAAGTCCATATTTAACATACCTTGTCCTTCCAATGAGTTTTTAGTGCCATCTTTGGTATCTTTTACCTTTTCAGTAATTAGTCATGTGGCAAGAACTCCCTTGAAATATTAAAGATGGCATGGAAAATTCAGAGTATGAAGAAACAAAATTTGTAGCTGTTGACCCAGACATAATCTTGATGTCTAGGAGATGAGGATGAGGATGATAGAGCCCCTTGGAGATAAACACAGCACAGAATATCATTAGGATTACAAGTCAAATACTATACAGTAGAAAAAAAGTATTGGGAGTCAGAAGGACTACATTAGATTATGGCTGTACTAGTAACCTTTTCAGTCTTAGGTTTCCTTGGGCCTCAATAAGCGGATAAAAATTAAATAATATATGAGTTATTTATTTAAAATATGTGCTGAATAACTAGTAGGCATTGTGGGAAAGTAAAAAGAAACGTTAATCATATTGCTTACCCTCAAGAAGCTTATAATTTATTTTTGGTAAGGAAAGCATATATTGGAGTTTTTAACTGCAAATGACATTGCCTCTCATTAGTGTGTGAAAAGTCATGAGACTGTCACTGTCTTCTTAGTAAGGAAAACAAGTCAACTGTGCTACAAAAGCATAGGGTGTGTGTGTTTGTATGCATTTTGCTAGGAAAGCAAAGTAGGTGTAACATTAGAAAAATTAATGTACTTCACAGTATTAACAGAATAGAGAAGAAAAACCACATGATATCTCAGTATATGGAGAAAAAAATGACAAAATTCAATATCCATTTATAATGATAACTCAAAGCAAACTAGAAATAGAAAGGAACTGTCTCAATCTATCTTTGAAATACTTATACCCAATATTCTTAATGGTAAAATAGTAAGCTTTTTTCCCTGCAATCAAAAAGAACACAAGAACATACCCCTTATAGTAGCCTCAAAAAACATCAAAGGCTTAGGAATAAATCTAACAAAATGTGTGTACATCTACATTAAAAACTAAAAGTATTTCTGAGAATTTAAAGACAAATAAATTGAGATATACTATATTCAACAGATTATATATTGTTGTCCCTTCTCACCATAGTTATCTGTAGATTCAATATGATCTGACAAAAACAATAGACTTTTTTTAAAGAAATTGACAAACTATTTCTATAATTTATATAAAAATTCAGTTATCTAGAACAGCCAAAATTATCATAAACAATGAGAACAAAGTTATAGGGTTTATACTACTTGATTTTGAGACTTAAAAGTTCTAATAAGCAAGACAACATGGTAGTGACACCAAGATAGATAAATAGATCAACATAACAGTCTGAAACAGATTCACATGTATATGGTCAGTAAATTTTCAAACAAATCACCATGCTAATTCAGTGTAAGAACTTGCAGAAAAGGTTATACTAGGGAGCTAAAATCAAATTTAATGGTGCTGGGACACCTTGATAAAAGTATGGATCCAAAATCATCCTCAATCTCTATCTAATTTACATGTATTAATTTAATTTAAGATGGATTATAAATCCTAACATTATCTGGAACCCTTAAAGAAAACATAAAGAGAATATCTAGAAGAAAATGTAAGACAATATCTTTATGACCTAACAGTACTTAAATAATTTCATTTTTATTTTTTTTACAGAAAATGAAAATCACTAACCAGAAAAGGATACTCAAAGCACAGACTGGAAAGAATATTGATAGGAGGCAGATGATAGATGGATAGTTGGCTGATAGGTAGTTAGATAGATAGGTGATAGATAGATAGATAGTAGATAGAACAAAGAACTTGCATAAAGAATATATAAAGAAACACTGTAAATGAGTAATAAATAAACAGCCCAATACAAAAAAGTAAGCAAAGTACCTGAACAGTTTACAGAAGAAGATATACAAATGGTCATTGACCACAACACTGAAGCAAATCAAGATTTGATGACATCTAGAGGAGTCCAACATTGTTAGTTATCAGAGACACACACATTGAAACCAAAATGAAATACTATTATGTGCCCACCTGCATGTCTAAACTAAAAAATGCCAATAATACCAAATCTTGACAAGCATGTGAAAACAACTGGAACTTTCATACATCATGCATTTGCTTGCGGCTGAGTAAAATCTTACAGCCCTTTGGTTAATTGTTTCTATTTTTCTAATAATGATCAACATACAACTATGCTATGACCCAGTATGCACTTTACATATTTACTCAAGAGAAATCAAAATATTTGCCCATAAGAAAACAGGTACAATAAGAACATGCCTTATTCACAGTAGCCCAATATTGGATGCAGCCCACATATTCATCAATAAGAGAAAAGATAATGAGATTATTGTATATTCATACAATGAATACAACTCAGCAGTTAAAAAGGAGTAAATGATTGAAAACTGTAACAACATGGATGAAATTCTAAACATTATTTTAAGTGAAAGAAGGCAGGCGCAGAATAATACACATGTAGGAGCCCATTATAAGAAATCCAAGAACAGACTACACTAAGAAGAGTGAGAGAAATTGAAACATATTTGTCTTAGGAGGGTTAAAGAATTAACTGCAAAGGGACATGAGCAGCAGTGTGTATTAAATAACTAACAACCAGCTCAGGTGGGGTGGGGTGAAAGTTCTGATTTATA
Organism: Smutsia gigantea; assembly: GCA_032199065.1. NCBI lineage: Eukaryota > Metazoa > Chordata > Mammalia > Pholidota > Manidae > Smutsia > Smutsia gigantea. The sequence continues at coordinate 39,427 of JAVSCE010005643.1, forward strand.
GCATGTTCTGATTTTCATGCTGTGAATATTCTTCATTTCATTATTTCTAGCTGCCAACATGAAGTGACTGAAGGAGGAACTGGGAAGAGGCAACCACAATCACCTCTCACGAGGTATGGCAAGCTGGTTCCAGCATACTGCTGTGGAGGTATGAGGACACTTTCTCAGATGATAAAAATATTTTATTTCTTCTTCCGGACTGTGGTTACCAGGATATAAAAATTATCAAAACTCATCATATTCCTTGAAAATTTGAGATCCGTGCATTTTTGTATGTGAGCTATATTTCAGTTAAAAATATGGTAAGTGCCATATGCTAGGGACAGAGACAGAGAAATACTTGCCGCTGTTCCTGTTATAATAGTATAACATCCCATTACATCCCAGTATAACAAAAAACTCCAATATTTAGTGGCTTGAGTTAATGGCATTATTTCTTCTGCTCAAGTCTGGGCAGGCCTTGGTGGGGAAAGTTCATCTCTGCTCCACTCAGCATCAGATAAGTCAGCTTGAAGGCTGGACACTGAATCACCTCTCGCTCACTCAAATGTCTGGTAGTAGATGCTGGGCTTTGAGGGAAATAGTTACACATGACCTCTCCATGTAGCCTATGCTTTCCTACAACACGATGCCTGGGTTCCAAGGGTGAATATCCAAGAGAACAGAGGCCAAACAGCATCTTTATAACCTTTTCTACCCTAGACTGGGAAGTCACACTGCACCACTTGCATCGTGTTCTATTTGTCTGAGCAGTCGCAAGCCTGCCCAGGCTCAAGAGATGGGGAAATAAACTCCAGCTCTGATGGAGAATGGCAAAATTCTATTAAGAGTTTATAGGACTGGAAATACTGTGGTGGCTGTTTTTGAAAACCACATTCTGCAGCAGGCTGTCATCCGGCCTAATTCACGTTCCTTCCATGTGCAAATACTTGTCCCTTTCCCAAGACTCTCCAAAATCTTATCCCCCTTCGGTATCATATTCGGGTTCAAGGCATAGGATTCCATCATCTGAGTCAGATCTCAGGGTAGAGATGGCTCTTTGGGCATGAACCTCAAGCACAATGGCTTGAGTAGAGTTCTTCTCCATGTGAAGACCTGGGAACTAAAGAGATGAGTTATCTGAACCTACACACATAATCTTAATTGTTTGACAAGCATTAAGATAATCATAATCAATCTACCATTCATAAAGTGGGAAAACTGAAAGTATCTAATATTCCCTGATTCATAGCAAATGTGAAACCCTTGCCAATCCTTGATTAGGGGTTGGCCCTACTTTCTGGGAATGATTCATGAGTACTCTTGGCTCGGCCCTCTGGGATTCGCTTCCGCCCTCTGTGTAATACTTCCATTTTCCATTTTAAAAAATGGCTAGCTCTTGCCTGTAGTAGTTCAAAAATCCAAAGGCCTTTTTTTTCTTTTCTTTTTCTTTTTTAAAAACAAGCTACAGACTATATTCAGACTTCTCCAGTTTTCCCATTAGTGTCCAAAAACTCCAGAATCCAATCCAGGATACTTCTCTGCATTTGGTTATAATGTCTCTTTAGTCTCCAATCTGTGACAGTTTCACAGTCTTGCTTGTTTTTCACAACCTTGCTAACATTTTTATTTTAAAAAGTTATTGAAATAAGTCACATACCACACACTTCAGCCATTGGAGTGTAAAATTCAATGGTTTAAAATATATCCCAGGAGTTGTGCAATCAACACTATAATCTAACTTTATAAGACTTCATCACCCCAAAAAGTAACCCCTTACCCATTAGTATTTACTTCCATTCCTGTTCCCCAAACCTCCCAGCTGTAGGCAACAACTAATCTACTTTCTGTCCCCAAACTTGCCTTCTCTAGTCATTTTATATAAATGAATAAAAACATTTTGGAATATATGTAATATATGAGATGAAATCATACAATATATGATCTTTTGTGTCTGACTTCTTTCACTTAGTATATTGTTTTCATGGTTCATCCAGGTTGTGGCATATATCAGGACTTTTTTATTGCCAAATAAAAATCCACTGGATGGATATGGAACATTTGATTTATCTGTTTATCAGGTGATAGACATTTAGGTTGTTTCCTCTTTGTTATCTATTCGTATAGACATCTTTTTTTGGTGGAAATATGTTTTTATTTTCCTACAGCATATACCAAAGAGGAGAATTGCTCAGCCATATGGTAACTTTATGTATAACATTTTGAGGAACTGCCAAACTGTTTTCTAAAGCATCTGCACCATTTTTACATGACACCAGCAATGTATGAGGGTTGCAGTTTCTGCACATCCTCAACACATTACTGTCTTTTTTATTATAAATATCCTGATAGATATGATGTGGTATCTCGCTATGATTTTGATTTGAATCTCCCTAATGACTGATGATGTTGAGCATATTTTCAAGTGCTTATTGACCATTTATATATCTTCTTTGGAAGAATGTCCATTTAGATCCTTTGCCCATTTTAAAATTGGGCTGTTTATCTTTTTATTACTGAGACATGTAAGTTTTTTATATATTCTGGATACAGTCCCTTACCAGATACATGACTTGCAAATATTTCCCCCCATTCTGAAGGTTGTCTTTTCACTTTCTTCATGGTATCATTTACAACAAATAGGTTTTCAATTTGGTGAAATACACTTTGTTTTTGTTATTTTCTTGCTTTGACTTTTGGTGTCATATCTAAGAAGTAATTTCCTAAACTGAGGTCATGAAGATTTACTTCTATTGTTTTCTTCTAAGAGTTTTGTATTTTTAGCTTTTACATTTAGGCTTATGGTCCATTTTGAGACAATTTTATTGCCTGGTGTATTTTTGCATATGGATATCCAGTTGTTCCAAACTATTTGTTTAAAAGACTATCCTTCATTGAATTGTCTTGGTATCCTTATCATAAATCAATTGACCATAAATGTAAGGATTTGTTTAAGACTCTTAATTCTGCGTCATTGATTTGTATGTCTATCCTTGTACCAGGATGACATTGTCTTGACTATTGTAGTTTTATAGTAAGTTTGAAATTGCAAAATGTGAATCTTCCAACTTTGTTCTTCTGTTTCAAGATTATTTTGGCTATTTTTGATCCCTTGGATTTCCATATGAATTTTAAGAGAAGAGTGTCAATTATAAGATATGACAGCTGGGATTTTGGTAAGGATTGCACTGAATCTGTAGATCAGTTAGGGCATATCACCATGTTAACAATAGTAAGACTTCCAATTCAGGAACATGTGATATATTTCTCACTATTGTGTCTTCTTTAATTTATTTCAATTATATTTTGTAGTTTCAGACTAAGTTTTGAACCTTTTTTGTCTATTTTTTTCCTAAATATCTAATTCATCTTGATGCTGTTGTAGTGGAATTTTATTCTAATTTCATTTTCAGGTTATCCATTGCTAGTGCACAGAATACAGTTGATTTTTATAGATTGATATTGTATTATATACTTCTTTATTAGTTCTAGGAGATTTTTTGTGGGTTCCTCTGGATTTTCTTTATACAATATCTTGTCATCTACAACTGGAGATATTTATTTACCCTTTTCAATGTGGATATCTTTTAATCAACTAATTAATGAATTAATTAACTTAATTTTTAATTGTCTTGGTTCAATACCAATAATTTATTGAATAGAAATGGGGAAACTCATCATCTTTGACTTGTTCTGATTTTAGGGAGGAAAACATTCAGACTTTTACCCTTGAGTATGACATTTTAGCTGAATTTTTTGTAGATGTCCTTTATCAGGTGGAAGAATTTCCATTCTATTCCTAGTTTGTTGACCCTATTTTATATTTCATTTAAATATTTTATTAAGGTTGACTTTGTCAGACAAAAGTCATAGCTATAAAATTTCTCTGAGAAATTCTACTTTGGAATTCCTGTAAGGCTTCTGTGAGATAAAATCCTTAAGATTCTTAGAAACTTTATTTTTTAACAGACACTATTATGAGGCATGACCTTAAGATCATTGGAGCAGCATATTTTGGGAAGTTTGAGATGCTACTTTAAATATTTCTGAGGTCTTAACTGAGGGTTTTTCAGTTACCACATTGGTTTCCTCTAGATTTGACCTTTGCCTGGAACCCATTTCTTAACTTGAGCATCATTTGCCATTTGGAGAGGCTGGGGTTGAGAGACAGTTTTATTTTTTTAAACGTAGTAACCTGGTTCCTTTATTTTTAACGGCTCTTTTTCAGTCTATTGTTTTCTTCTTGCATTGTTCTATAAACAACTAGAAGTTAGGTGATCTTTAACACTCTGCCTAGAAATCTCCTTAGCTAGATCATGCAGTTCATTACATGAAATTTCTATTTCTTATGTTATCATAGGTGATAGTTTTGCTAAACTTTCTGCCACTTTATAACAAAGGTCTCCTTTCCCTCACTTTTTGAAAGACCTCAGAGACAACCTCCTCAGGGCCATCAGGCCTCAGCTCACAGTCTCCTCGAGTACTGTCCGACTTCTCCCCTCCTTGTGGTCCCAGACACTTTAGGTTTTTGTTATGATAGCTTTCCATGTCTGATACCAAAATCTTATTTTGATTCCAGTTGTTATGGCTATATAATAAGCCATAGTCTAAATCTTAGTAGCCTAGAATAATGACAACATTTGTTTTACTCATGAGTCTACAATTTGAGCAACGCTCCACAGGGATAACTCATCTGCACCCACAGCAGCTTGAGGAGTAAGAACTAGAGCCACCTGCAGTTTACTCATGTGTTCAGAACTGATGTTGACACTCAACTGAAATATTAGCTGGGAGTGTCAACAAGAACATAGGCAGGCACTTCTCAGTGTGGCTTGGGCTTCCTCACAACATGATGGCTTGGTTCCAAAGCATATGAAAGAGAGAAAGGAGGGTGGGATGGAGAAAGGGAAGGAGGAAGGGAAGTGGGGGAGACAGAGAGCTCTGTCATCTGCTCTAAGATAGCTTTAGAAGTCATGCAATGTCTCTTGTGCCAAATTTCGTATGTGGACTTATCATCACAAACCTGCTCAGGGTGAAGGGAAGGGCAATACTGATGGAGCGTGACAAGGTTCTGGAAGATCATGTTGGCTGGGAATATTGTTGTGATCATTTTTGATAAGTAAAATAAGCTGTGGGAATCAACTGGTCTTCCTTATTGCAATGCTGTATTTAAGATTATCCTTGAAAAAAGGTAGAGTTGTATATGAATGGATGGGCAAGGTGAAAGACATATTTATGCTATGTATTTACAAGTATATGAATACATATTTAACAATATTTTTCCATCTTTTAATGCTCAGGTCACTTAATAAAACCTGGGCTGGTCTGAGCTACTTCATCTTGAATGTCTTTTTGTTTATCCATAATATGCCTCTGTTTTTTGTCTCTGTGTCATCACTATGGATCTCTCTTACAGAAGTAAAAAACTGGACAGAGGCAAATCACTGAGTCTGTCAGTGATAAGGTTTGGGGCATTCAATGAGATTGCTCAATGCATCATAACTTTTTAAAACATAGAAATGGGCCTTTGAACAAATGTACTGGCTTGCACAGGAGGGAAAAAATAAGCCATAACTGTATAAATAAAGAACAGAGAGGTATGGCTCTCTGCTTCCGGTCTTACTCCACATTATCAGGATTCACTGGCATGCATTTGCATTATGCTCATTGCCCATGATCAGCCTTTCAAGAACTAAGTGCCAGTAGGAATGAAGGAAATACACAGTAACTGATGGGCATTAATCAAAAACTGATGGGCTGCCTCCAGTAGAACACATGTCTAATGGCCATACAGAGAGGACAGAATAGAAATCAATCTGGTTAATGTTATTCTGGCCTCTGTCAAGGGATGAAGAAATGGACATATCATGCTTTGAAATGTAATGCAAACCTGGACATCAGGATGGTGGACTGAATAAAATAGAGACCTGATTCTCCCCCTCCTCTAAAGCTTCCTAAAAGAGTTCACTTCCCATTCAGCAGACCAGTCAATAAGGCTGTATTTTCTTGTCATAACAATATCACCAGTGTTAGTGCTATTATCACCATTAAAGAGTGGCAGGTGTCCCTTGGCACTAGTACTGTGGCATTATGATTCTTGAGCACAGAAGTTGGCCCCAGGCAGAGTGGAGAGGCAGTAAGCATGGGAGCAATCATTGTAAGGAAGGCTGAGCCAACATCCAGATGACAGTTATATAGGTAGTGGCCAAAGGGTCAGATCCCATAAGCGTCTCTTCTTGCTTGGACCAACTGGATGGTGTTAGGGGGGTCAGTGGGGAGGCGTAATGTTAAACTGGTAGTCATGACTGCACCACTCACTCAAGGCCTTATTTGTACATGTATCAAATGAGGAGGCTGATCTGCATGCTTTCTGAATTATTCCCAGCTCTGATGTTCCCTTCTCCCACATGGTGTGCTTCTCCCACATGGTCCCAAACTTGCTTATGTGGAGGACATGGAAGATTTTATTCAGACTCCCAAGCTAGAGAGACACTGCTCCAGGTGCTGCATCCCACTCTACACACAGTTTCTATCTTTAGGGATTCTGATTTTACCAGCAGAAATAGACTTCTTAGAAAATAATCCTGTGAGCAGGCTAATGTCAGATCAACTGAGGATAATTCACAGGCACACCTGAACAGAGGAGGGCTTAGTGTTCCAAGGCAAAATGCCTGACAGAGAGACTGCTTGGTACAGAAGTTGTTGGCTGAAAGGTTCGGAACCTGGGATATGCCAGTGCCCTAGAAGAGACAGACAGTTTTGCAAAGCAGCCCCTTTGGTGTAAGCCTTTGGAGATCTCACTTCTCCTCCAGTGCTTGCATATTCTTTTAATTAAATTCCTTACCATCCTCTGTAAATAAAGAAGATGAAATAATTAGTCATTTCTGCTTCCCTATACCTAGTTTTGCTCCTAGTCAGCTTGCTATCTTGGGCAAGTTAACCACCAGCCTGTGTCTAATGGTTTCATCTATAAAATAGGGCTGGTCTTTCTAATGCAATCAGATATTAATTTTACATTTTTAAATGAAATCTTACATGTGGAATTCTATGAAAATGGGAGAGTGGAATACAATTTCAAGATAATATAATGACTAGGTTATTAGACTCCTCTGGGAACTTCTGGATTAGTTTGGATCAGCCATGGGTGCTTTTCAGGTACAGATGGAGACATTCAAAGGCAGGGATTTTTGATTTCCAGGGCAACCCAAGCACTTAAGACTGAACTGTACGAAGCCAGCACCCCAGAGGGAACAGCAAAGGTGGGGACAACCTGCAAAGTCTTGCCTTTTCAGAGGAAATAATGAGCTATTCAGTTACAGTATTATTCTGTGGGCTTTAAAAATTTTTTGTGGAAAATGTTAGTTCAGACACTACTCCTAAAAAAATGTTCACTGCTCAACTTGCCTGCTGCAAATTAAGCCACCAAATAATTCAGAGCTGCTGCAGATGCTGGTGTCAAGAATGTTTTAGAAAGCATCAATTTCCTTAGCACCCAAGCACATTTTAAAATAAAAATGAAACTTCTAACTCAGCCTCAGAGATGTTCTTTATATTCTGAGCTTTTCTTTCTTCTGGGGTTTGGACGCCCAACCTGAAGCTACTTGACCTTTGTCCATGGCTGGCTTTGAAACTTCCTCCTTTTCCTTTGGCACTTATATCCTCACAGGTGAAAAGTGGTAAGCTTGGCTGGTTTGGATCTTAATGAATCTCCTTCTCTGCACTGAGCATGGGAGCAACTCAATAATCAAATACGGGAATCGGGTTCAATGAGCTTGCCGTGTTTACTGAGTGCTCGTTGCCATGTCAGCACGTGCTGAGTCAGTGAGAACGCCCAAGTAGGTGTTGTAAGGAGTAATCATGGAATGTTAAGATTAGGGAGGATTAGCTGAAGGTCTTGGATGAATTTCTCAAAACTTCCCCCCAGGAAGTCATGAACTCAGTTATCTATGTCTCTGGCTATCCTGACCAGTTTTCCTTTTCTTGTTCCCATTTGAAAATTGGATTGGTATTAGCTATACTTTGTCCCTATGAATTCAGCATCTGATCTGTACTCATTTCCATCTCCCTTGTTAGCCCATCTTACTCTCACTTCCTAACAGTTCAACCCATTCATCTTCTTTCCTTGTTTCTCCGCTGCATTCCAATTTCATCTCTGGTTTGACTCTCTTTGAGTTTATTTCTCACACCTCTGACCAGGGACTGTGTTCCAGCCTTTCTCTAGTTCTATCACATTGTCCATAGGACAGGAAGTTTGTTTGTTCAATTATTGTTTTGATATCAGCTCCCACCTTATAGCCACGTCCATGGTGACTAGAATAATTTCTGATATCCTAGTAGGAAGCTAACCCTTCACTTATCACCCTCTACTGGTAGGATTTCCCTTTGGAAAAAGTAATTTAGAATTACATATCAAGAGGCATTAATGTGACTAAAACCTTTAGCCTAGAAATTCCACATAAAAGAATCTAATCTAAAATATCATTTCTCAACAGATAACTATTTTACTGGTGAAAATTTATTGATGAAAATATCCAAAGTGGTTAAATATACTTTTTGAAATGTACTGTAGACTTTAATGACTTACTCCACAAATATTTGCTTAATGAAGGAATAATCTTAAAGGTTGTGAAAAGGGCCAGATGTCCAAAACTGACTTATTCCATTTCATCCTTCTATTGAAATACATATAAAAAGTCAGAAAACAGCCAGACCACCAGAAACCAATGAAATCATTCAATGACAGCATTCAAACTGATGTGAGATTTTTGGAGGAAATACTCCCGACTCTTGTATGTCTGGGCAAGATAGAGAAACTATTCAGATGGGTGAAATAGAATAACCTATCAAAAAAGAATGAGAACCTGAAGAAAATAAAATCACTAATTCAAAAAGATACATGCACTCCTATGTTTATCTCAGCATTATTTACAATAGCCAAAATATGGAAGCAACCTAGGTGCCCATTGATAGATGAATGGACAAAGAAGATGTGGTACATATATACAGTGGGATATTAGTCATAAAAAACAACAAAATCTTGCTATTTGAGACAACATGAATGGACCTAGAGGGTATTATACTAAGTGAAATAAGTCAAATACCATATGACTTTATCTATATGTGGAATCTAGAATACAAAACAATGAACAAACAAAAAGAAACAGACTCATTAACACAGAGAACAGACTGGTAGTTGCCATAGGCGAGGGGGTGTTGAGGGATGGGTGAAATGGTTGAAGGTTAGTGAGAATGTTTGATAGCTTGATCTGGGTGATGGTTAAATGAGTATATATATTTGTCAAAATTCATTGAACTGTACGTTAAGATTAGTGCATTTTACTGTAGGTACCTCAATAAAAAATATAAGTAAAAAAAAAATGAGAGCAGGTTTCTAGCCACTCATCCATTTTACCACTACATTCAGGATATGGAGGGCAAGCTACAACCAAATAGTCTGATGATCTCTCTCCTACTATAGGGGAACTGACTTCTGAGATGCATAAAGATTCTTCCTCCATCAAAGCTCCTCTCTTATCAGTACTTACTCTGTTTCTGAAACTATTTAGAAGTCTCCAACTTCCAGTAATGCAAAATGGAGATGAAAGAGGAGTTTATGAGCTGTGGCAGCAGAAATATATTCTCGTATATGTAAAAGTTCAAAATAATATTCCACCCATGTATTCTTCCTGAAAAATTATTCTAAGGCATAATCCATCTGACAAATATATGAATCAAATGTGGGAACCCAAGAAAGAAACTAGAGAATAAAAGGATTGCAGACACAATGAAGTTAGCTGAAATAGTTATTTAATTATTAAAATAAGTGCCAAAGTAAAAACTATCTGGAAAGAATAGTATGTAACAAAAACAACATCTAGTTTTATAACTTTACATTTTGTTAGAAAGATTGAATAATGGTGAGTTGAAGAAAGTAAACCTGTACTGAAGTCCTTATTTTACATTGAGTTAGTTTTTTGCCAAAACTATCAGAATTATGAAAATAAAGTGATAAAAAATTAGACAATTCAATAATTTGTGTATAGATACCAATTTTAAATAATTTAATTAATAAAACATTTGTAGGAACTTTAATGACTACAAACCAGACTTTAATCACAGTAAATTAATACAACTTCCCAAGTATCCATGTGACATTTTACCAAAGTTGACCGTATGCTACTTTAAAGATAATGCTAATAAATTCCAAAGGGTTATTTGGGTTTTGTTGGGTTCCCACATTTGATTCATATATTTGTCAGATGGATTATGCCTTAGAATAATTTTTCAGGAAGAATACATGGGTGGAATATTATTTTGAACTTTTACATATACAAGTTCTTCAAGCATTTGTTTTCTTTTTTCAGCCCCCATAACCAATCTACTCAAATATAATCATCCCTAGTGATGATGCTCTAAACCCCAGTGAGCATATGTCACCTCATTTTTATACCCATCATAATTCCCAACAACAGTAGTTTGAGAATTTTTAACTATGAACAGTTTTGTTAAGGAGAATACCTCAGAATATTGAGTTTCCACTTAGGATGTAGAAAGCTAGAAAGAATGTTGCTCCCAACCTGACAACAAGAAAAAGATGGCTTACTTGGAGCAGATGGTACTACCATGCAAGCAAAGAAATTTCAGCTAAAATTTTTACCAGTTTACTAAGAATGAGATTTCAGAGACACAGACAAGGGCAGTTTGCAACCAGTTAAGGGCTCTTCTTCACTGACTTCACTGGGGATGATTGGGGGCTGGGCATCAGACCCAGAAGGACCCCTGGTGTTGGAGTTCTGGGGAAAGAGATTAGCTATTGCTACAGAAAAGGCACAGAGCCTTCTCCAGGTCCTTCTTCCTGTGGAACAAAAACCTTAAGCCACTAGGAGAAGGTGGTAAACCCTACCTTCTCCAGAACACAAGTGAATACCCACTGTAGGGGGAAAAAATACAAAAGGTCCTCTACCTCTATGAAAAATCAGGAAATGATTCTAGGCCTGGGCCATTAGAAATTTTCTAACACCAGTGTAGAGAAAGATTACTTAAGAAGCCTATCCATGAGACCTAGAGACTCTGTGTTGCCAAGACTAAAGCTGAACCAAGACACAGAGAAAATCCCCTTAATTCCCCACTACCAGGCTGGTTAGCATCAAATAATAACAAATAATAGCAGTTTACTGCCTCGAGGGGCAAGAACACAGAAAGAGAATGTCTCTGAGGAGCAGATTAACAGGGAAAACCTAAAGCTAACAGTAATAAAGGGACATTGGAGAACATTCACCAGCAACCAAGACCCTATCCTCAGCATAAGGTAATGTTAAATGAATTTGAAGCAGATGTTTTACAGAGAGTGAGTTTCACAATAAAACCCAAAGCTTGACTAGCTCAACATTTGACTATCTTGACTCAACCCCCCACACTAAACATCTAGCAGAAGAGTATGCCCATTTCCAGGCATAAATACTGTTTTACTTGAATATCAACTATCTTGTACTCACATCTGCTTTTTAGCTCAAAATTATAAGACGTACAAAAAGAGGGCACACACATACACAAAACCTACAATACTGTCAAGAAGCACAGCAATCAACAGAACAACATACCGATTATATCTAGATGATGGAACTATCAGACAAGCAAATTAAAATAATTCTGATTAATATGCTAAATGCCTAGTGGCAAAGGGGAACAATGTGTATAAACAAATGGGAGAATTTCAGCAGATATGTGAAAACCATAAGAAAGAATCAAGTAAAAGTGCTAATAATAATAATAAAATTGGTGACGAGAGATAAAGAATACTTTCTACATGCTTATTAGTACTCTTGGCACAGATGGGGAAAAATCATCAACTTGAAGATAGCTCAATAAAAATTACCCAAACTGAAACATAAAGACAAAAAAAAATTAAAGAGAAAGGAGAGAGGAGAACATCCAGTTGTGGGATAATATCCAACAACTGACATACATGTAATTGGGTTCTCAGAAAGAATGGAGAGAGACAACAGTGACATAAGAAATATCTCAAAATATAATGGCTGAGACTTTTCCAAAAATAGTGACAGACATCAAATCACAGATCTCTTAAAGCAGCCAAAGAAGGGGAAAAAAATATGTATTATACACAAAGGGACAAAGATAAGAATTACAGCAGACTTTTCATCAGAAATTATGCAAGCCAAGTGACATCTTTGAAATGTCATGCATAGGAAAAGGGCTGTCAAGTCAGGATTCTATAGCCAGTGAAAATATCTTTCAAAACTGAAAGAAAAATAAAGCAAAGAGTTTTCCAGGCAAACAAAAGTTGAGAAAATAATTACCAGTTGACCTGTACTACAATTTTTCCAGGCAGAGGAATATAATATTAGATAGAAACTTCTATCTACACAGAGAAATGAAGTGATAGAAATTGTAAACATGAAGAATTATACACTGAAAGAAGTGAAATTTATTCCATGTAAATAGTATCTCAAAGAAATACATTATTACTGATAATGTTAACTTTGGTTACATGGTTAGGATGGTGACTGCTAGATTTCTCTACACTTACTATTTTTCCATCTGTAGTTAATAAATATCATAGGGAGAGATATATTGAAATTATGCAAACTTCCTATATCATTGTAATTTGTCATTGAATTTTAGCATCTATTGATGATTCTTGCTTAAAACAATTTTTAGTATGGCAATTTCCAAATGGTAATTTTTGTTATTCTATTATTCCTCCTGTATTTGTTAGTTGGAATTTACTGTGAAGAAGAGCTTTGCATTTTCTTCTTTTCTTCCTTCCTTCTTTACTGCCTTTACTCATTTGTTTTAATATGAACGAACTCAAAGATTTACATTTTATTCTGTGAGATATAATCCATTACCATCATTTTTTATTTTGTTGCTAAATTTCCCATATTTAGCCAGTGAGAACCCCTTCAAGCTGGTTGCTCCTTTCGACATGTTCTTTTTGACATGTTTCTATCATTCTGTATTAGTCAGTGTTCTCCAGAGAAACAGATGTATAGAATTGGCTCACACAGTTATGGATTCTGGTAAATCCAAAATCTACAAGGCAGGTTGGCAGTCTGAATACTCAGAGAATAGCTGATGTTCAGGTCAAGTGCAAAAGCCATCCACTGGCAGAATTCCCTCTTCTTCCAGAGAGATCAGTCTTTTTCTATTAAGGCTTTCAAATGATTGGATGAGGTATACCCACATTATGGAGGGTAATCTGTTTTAGTCCAAGGCTATGGATTTATTGTAGAATCGTATAGACTGTAAGATGTATAGAATTGGCTCACACAGTTATGGATTCTGGTAAATCCAATATCAAACTACAAAGCTTTTGAATAGTGAAGAAAACCATCAACAAAATGAAAAGGCAACCAACCAAATGGAGAACATATTTGCAAATGGATATGAAGAAAAGGGAACCCTCCTGCATGGTTACTGGGAATCTAAAATAGTCCAGCCACCATGGAAAGCAGTATGAAGTTTCCTTAAAAAATTAAAAATAGAATTACCATGTAATCCAGTAATTCCATTTCTAGTATCTATATGAAGAAAACAAGAACACTAACTCAAAAAGATATATGCACTGCTAAGTTTACTGCAGCATTAGTTAGAATAGTCAAGATATGGAAATGACCTAAGTGTCCATTGATGGATGAATGGATAAAGAAGATGTGATAGACACACAATGGAATATTACACAGCCATAAAAATAATGATATCCTGTCAGTTGCAATAATATGTATGGAACCTAGAAGCCTTCTACAGCAATGTTTACTAACTTGGAGTTAGCAAGGTATTATGCTAAATGAAATAAGTCAGAGAAAGACAAATACAACATGATTTCACTTACATGTGGAATCTAAGAACAAAACAAACAAGCAAACAAAACAAAACAAATCCAGACTCATAGATACAGAGAACAGATTGGTGGTTGCCAGAGGAGAGGGGGTAGGGAGATATGTGAAATGGGTGAAGGGAATTAAGAAATACAAACTTTCAGTTACAGAATAAGTAAGTTTTGGGTATTTAATATACAGCATAGAGAATGTAGTCATATCATTGTAAGAACTCTGTAAGATGACAGATGGTAACTAGAACTATTGTGGTGATCATTTAGTAATGTATGCAAATGTTAAGTCACTATGTTATAAGCCTGAAGCTAATATGATGTTATATGTCCATTATACCTCAGTAGAAAAAGCTTGAATGTTAGATATCCTCATTGGTCCTGGGTGCCATTGTTTCTAGTCCCTCTCAGCTGAGAGAGCTAGTAAATATATACATATATTATTTTTTCTCAGGATAGCTTTGGCTTCCAGGGTCTTCTGTGATTCCATACAATTTTTGGATTTTGTTTTCCTGTTTCTGTGAATAATGCATGCCCCTGTCATTTTGGTGGGGATTGCACTGAATCTGTAAATGAGTGCTATGGACATTTTAACAATATTAATTCTTCTGATCCAAGAACACTGGGCGTTTTTCCAATTGTTTGTATCATCTTAGATTTCTTTCAAGAAAGTCTTAGTTTTCAAGGTACAGATCTCTCACTTCTTTGGTTAAATATATTCTTAAGTATTTTATTGTTTTTGATGCTATTGTGAACATGATAGTTTTCTTTATTTCTTTTTTAGATGTTTCATCCTTAGAGTATACAAATGCAACTGAATTCTATATGTTGTTTTTTTTGTCTTTCAACTTTATCTATGCACTATTTTCTTTTAAGGAATAAAATTATTTCAAAGTTAGTTTAATAATAAAACAAAATACAAATCTATCAATGATACCCTCAAATAGCATCTCTGCTATTCTTCTCTTAATGGCAAAGGGCTACACATCATATTTGCCTTCTCACTCTAAAACAGTGTTCTCTTCCACATTGGGTAGTTCCCAGTCTCCATCTCCTTTCCTTTTTACCCTCCCATGAACCAACTGGAGAAACAGAAGTCAGTGATTTTAAATGTTTTTTCAAAATCATCCCCAGGCCTGCTCCAACAGACCAAGGCTAAATGCGTATAACACCTTGTCTCTACACTTCCAACTGCTCATGTAACTTCTTCTGAAACACCGATGTTCAGCTTAATTGAGAATTATCTGGAAGGCTTTTAAGAAATACTGACGCTCAACCCCCCACCCCAAAATTCAAAATTAATTGGTTAAGATAGATCTTGAACATTGGCTACTGTTTGAAGGCTGTACAGGGGATTCTAATGTGCAACCAGCATTGGTTGCCGCTGTAAGTCATCAAATTACACATCACCCAAGCCTCCTGGGCCATCAATCACCCGTAAGCCATACTACTCAGTACCTCTAGAATATGCCAGTCTTCTGTCTTTCGCTGTCCTCCTGCAATTTTCAATGTGACCTGTGAAAATGTATGGCTTTTATTAATTGTCTTTTCTATATCGCTCACCTCTTCTTTAGTTTAACTTCTGAAACTGAAAAATGGCTCCTCTCTCTCAAAGGCTGTCTGTTCTCTCACACTCCCTGTATTGAGAAGGGATAGTGTGCTCTTGGCTCTCCAATATTTTTAAAAAAAAGTCTCCTTCCTCCTTTGAATTTCCGACCATCAGACTTTACCACCTACTACACTTCCTTAGTTTCGTCATTCTTTATTCCTTGAGATTTTCAGTAACTGCCTCACTGCTTTTCCTCTTCATCTTGGCTCCTGTTACCATTATTTGTGATGTGGGTATCTATTTGCTAGCCTATCAGTACACTGTCATTTTCATTCTCACCGTCTACCCCCCACATTAGGCACTCACTTCCATTTCACACTTGAAGCCAGGCTCTAGTACCTAGGGGACTGAGGAAATATAAACTTTGTGCAGGCATGGAAAACCAGATTCCTATATCAATGTTTCCTGCCTGTAACAACTTTCCACCATCAGCGTCTATCAAACCGAACTCCTATTCTACAGTAAGGCTACATTTAAGGAAGATTAAGAGAGACTTAAGCCTGCACTGCTGTCTGACAAGGAGGAGGATCAGCCTTAATAAGGAAAAAAGGTAAATGCATTTAACTGGCTTCTAATCATTTCTTTCTCTCCTGAAAGCAGATCTGGTGTTCTCTAAAGCTCATCTCTGTGTGTTTCTGCCCTTCCAAGTTTTAATTCAGAAAGTTTCACTCTCTTTCAGTGTCCCCAGTATTAATCTTATACTGTTATTTGTTATCTTTTTAGCTTATCCTTTATCAGGAAATATTTGCTCAATATGGCCATTTATTCTAGAAAGAAATAAACTAAGATGGCCCATATGATATGCATATCAGTTCTCATTTTTTTCCCCACTGAGAATAAGAGTGAGGCTGTCTTCAGTTTCTTAAGATTGAAGAATTGTAGTTGCACGACAGGAAGATGTATAATCAAATTTGTAAGATTTTATAATATATTCACATTGGAGCACATCGCAGCTAAAAATGAATTTAATATCAGAATTGAAACAGGAGTCAAATATTTCAGTCCCAGCATGGCCTTACCATTAATGAATTGTGTGATCTTGGGCAAACCATTATACCCATCTACGCCTCAGTTTCCTATCTGTAGAACAGGAAAAGTAATTTGTCTGTTTGCCTTTGTATAAAATACAGGAGGAAAGTTTGTCACAGAAACCAAATTAAATGTCCCAGAGAGTGTTTAGAAAGCAGTTAAATGCTGTTGGAAGAAGGTGTTTTCAGAGTTTGTTGTTCTTATTCTGTTGTCATTGTTTTTTAAACAGAAAGCTGGGGTTTCATTGTTATATATGCCTTCTGAGAGTCAGGGTGTGTATTCAGGATTTATTTGTCTCTTCTACTATCAGGACTCAAGAGGAGAAAAGAATCACAGTGTCTAGGGGACTCTCCTTCCTCCTGTTTCCCTGCTCCCACCCCACAGCCTCCAGATCACACACCAATCCTGGAAGAGTTTTCTGGCCCCAGGGCATGGCAGACAGAGACTCTAGGAGTCCCCCACTTCCTGAACCATAACTCCTTCTTGGGTGAGCTATTTCCCTCTCTGAAGATTAAATCTTATACCACAAACAACCAAATGTGGAAATAATTTAAAGGTTTAAGTCCTAAACCAACCAACTATCTGTCTCCAGAGTTTGTGAAGATAGTCAGGACTAGAATGATTTATATTTCGGTTCTCCCACTCAAATAGCCCTGTTTGGTTATAGTTACCACCTAATACAAGCCAGAAGCAAGGGCTTTCCTAGTGCTGCAAGTATTCACTTTCAGCCCAGTGAGAAGAGACATTTTTCAGCTGGGAAGCTAGTGAGTGTTTTGGGTAATGTTATTCTAATATGCTTTAACTCAGAGATGTTAGCTAGCTTATGTTAAAAAAATGTTATAAGAGGATATTTAAGAAGTCTATAAATTAATATTCATTGTGGCACTAAAGATGCTAATTTTTAAGGAGGAAATAACATATGGCATTCTGCTAGAATTCTATATGACCATTTTACAGCACAGAGTTGTAGAGATAAAAAGAGCTCTTGCTTCCATTGACTCTAACTCATTTATGAAGGGAAATACACTTGCATGTCTTTTACCCGAGGAGATGTAATTGTTATTCAAGTTGAGAAAGAGGTTTAATAGCACTTATATCATGGAGACTTAGAAATAAAGGCATTTGGGTTATTACAAGATATTAATTATGAACATCAGCCAACTGCAGTAGTAGACTTCTTTATGGTATAAGGTGCAGAATTATCTGTGGATTTGGGGGCTGCTTATAAGCACAGCAGTCTTGATCTGAGTTCACGACTTTCATCACATGTATAAATACCCACAGAGTGTTCAGATCATGCTGGCATATTTCTTAAGTGGCTTGTTTTCCTCGAGGGATTCATTGCCAAGTTTCCTTAATTGTAGAAGCTATTCCGAAGTTGGTCATTATGCTTTTTGTTTTCCTCCCAAGTGACAAAAGCATTTTCTAATGACTGTTCACATTTATCACTCAGTAGGCATTTATTGAATTGCTTCTGTGTGCTAGGGACTCTGCATAGGTCTAGGAATAAATTTATAAATAAGAAAGACATGATTTCTGTCTTAGAGCAGGAAAGACAGGCAAGGCAATTGTAACCCACTGCGTTATATCTTATAATATGCAGAGCAGTAGGAAGCATACAGAAAGGGCATCAGGTTTAGGGGATCAGAAAAGGTTTTGAGGGGCAACTGCATCAAGCTGACTGATAAAGGATAAGCAACAATTGGCTACGTAAAGGGGGAGAGAGAAAACTGCTTTAGGTAGACATAAAAATATGAAGGAAGGTCAAGAAGCCAGAGAGGCCCATGCAGTGGACAGCTTAGAAACTAAAGTTCAGTGTGGTGGGAATGGCAATTTTGAATACAGAGGTGGGAAGAAATGAGATTGATAGATAAGTAGGCGTTAGTCTTGCAAGGAAGTGCACACCCTGTTAGGTGGTTTATGCCTCATCCTAAGAGTTTGAAAGATTTCAGGCAAGGGAGTGAAATGATCGGATTGGCTGTAGTGTGGGAAATGGGTTGGAATGTGACAAAACTGAAAAACAGTTAAGAGGTGTCTGCAATAATCTAGATGCAAGTGGTAAATTTCGTGGCATAAAAGCTGATGCCTTTTATTTTCTGCATGAGTTGAGAAGATAATATCGGAGAGGGAGATGGAAGGAGAGGTAGTGTTCTCAGATTTGAGAATGGTGGAGGGAAAATTCTGACAACGGAAGCAGTCAGAAGGGCCTGCTGGTGATGGAGGATATGCTTTTGTACTGGCAATACCTTCCTGACTGTATGATTCCCCCATGATACTCCAAAATACATGTGCAATTTTTCATTGGTGGGCAGGTGAATTATCTGTTAAAAGACCAGATGAAGAGATGAACAATGGAATCTAAACAGAGTACAAGAGAAAGCAAATACAAAAGGGGCTGAGATGATAGGGAGAGAATAGCAAGGTCTAGAGATTCAAGACCTGAGATCAGACATAATATGATTGAGGGGAGGGCCAGCCAAAGGGCAGCACAGATGCTTAAGGTGATCATCTAGTCAAAGACTAACACTGTGTTGGGGACTAAAGTATCTCTGGAAACAGGCTAGATAGGGAACATCTTAAATTTCAGACTCATCTCAGGGAAAATCCTATATATGTTTTAAACTCACTACAAGTGGTAAGTCTGTGGAGTGAAAGGAAGGTGACCAATTTGTATTTATTCCTTGATTCTCTGCCTTTTCTTTCTGCCTCTCCTTCTCTAAGACAGTAACTAATGTTTATGATCTCTCTAGGATCAGAGCTGCGAAGGGAAAGGCAGGTAATGAAACAGGAGTCTTACTGGACTGGTACTGTAGAAAGAAGGCATAATTACTTTCTGGGCTTGACAACAATGTATATTATTTGCTCAGAACTAAGCACCAGCTTGAGGCCCTTCCTAGGTAATTCTTCCTTGCTCTCTCCTCACAGATGTTAGACCAACACCATGGTACAAGTTTCTCATGCTTACTCTTTTTTATATATATAATTTATTTTGGTATAATTAATCTACAATTATATGTGCAATATTATGGTTATTAAACTACCCCTTCATCAGGTCCCCCCACCAACCCCATTACAGTCACTGTCCATCAGCGTAGTGAGATCCTATACAATCACTTCTTCTCTGAGTTGTACAGCCCTCCCCGTGCCCCCGCAACATTACATCTGCTAATCGTAATGCCCCTTTTTCCCTCTTATCCCTCCCTTCCCACCCATCTTCCCCAGTCCCTTTCCCTTTGGTAACTATTAGTCCATTCTTGGGTTCTGTGAGTCTGCTGCTGTTTTGTTCCTTCAGTTTTTTTCTTTGTTCTTATACTCCACATATGAGTGAAATCATTTGATACTTGTCTTTTTCGGCTTGGCTTATTTCACTGAGCATAATACCCTCTAGCCCCATCCATGTTCTTGCAAATGGTAGAATTTGTTTTCTTCATATGGCTGAATAATATTCCATTGTGTATATGTACCACTTCTTCTTTATCCATTCATCTGCTGATGGACACTTAGGTTGCTTCCATTTCTTGGCTATTGTAAATAGTGCTGCGGTAAACATAGGGGTGCATATGTCTTTTTCAAACTGGGCTGCTGCATTCTTAGGGTAAATTCCTAGGAGTGGATTTCCTAGGTCAAATGGTATTTCTATTTTGAGTTTTTTGAGGAACCTCCATACTGCTTTCCACAATAGTTTAACTAATTTGTAGTCCCACCAGCAGTGTAGGAGGGTTCCCTTTTCTCCACATCCTCGCCAACATTTGTTGTTGTTTGTGTTTTGGATGGTGGCCATCCTCACTGGTGTGAGGTGATATCTCATACTGGTTTTAATCTGCATTTCTCTGATGATTAGTGATGTGGAGCATCTTTTCATGTGCCTGCTGGCCATCTAAATTTCTTCTTCAGAGAAGTGTCTATTCATGTCCTCTGCCCATTTCTTAATTGGATTATTTGCTTTTTGTTTGTTAAGGTGTGTGAGTTCTTTATATATTTTGGATGTCAACCCTTTATCAGATACGTTTTTTATGAATATATTCTCCCATACTGTAGGATGTCTTTTTTGTCCTACTGATGGTGTCCTTTGCTGCACAGGATTTTCAGCTTGATATAGTCCCACTCGTCCATTTTTGCTTTTGTTTCCCTTGCCCAGGGAGATATGTTCATAAAGAAGTCGCTCATTTTTGCCTATGTTTTTTTCTAAGAGTTTTATGGTTTCATGACTTACATTCAGGTCTTTTGATCCACCTTGAGTTTACCTTTGTGTATGGGGTTAGACAGTAGTCCAGTTTCATTCTCTTACATGTAGCTTTCCAGTTTTTCCAACACCAGCTGCTGAAGAGGCCGTCATCTCCCCATTGTATATCCAAGGCTCCTTTATCAAATATTAATTGACTATATATGTTTGGGTTAATGTTTGGATTTTCTATTCTGTTCCACTGGTCTGTGGGTCTGTTTTTGTACCAATACCAAATTGTCTTGATTACTGTGACTTTGTAGTAGAGCTTGAAGTCAGGGAGCATAATTCCCCCTGTTTTATTCCTCCTTCTCAGGATTGCTTTGGCTCTTCGGGGTCTTTTGTGGTTCCATATGAATTTTAGAATTATTTGTTCCAGTTCATTGAAGAAAGCTGTTGGTAGTTTGATAGGGATTGCATTGAATCTGTAGATTGCTTTAGGTAGTATAGCCATTTTGACAATATTTATTCTTCCTAGCCAAGAGCATGGGATGCATTCCATTTGTTAGTGTCTTCTTTAATTTCTCTTAGGAGTGTCTTGTAGTTTTCAGAGTACAGGTCTTTCACTTCCTTCGTTAGGTTTATTCCTAGGTATTTTATTCTTTTTGATGCAATTGTGAATGGAATTGTTTTTCTGATTTATCATTGTTAGTTCATCGTTAGTATACAGGAAAGCAACAGATTTCTGTGTGTTAATTTTGTATCCTGCAACTTTGCTGAATTCAGATATTAGTTCTAGTAGTTTTGGAATGGAATCTTTAGGGTTTTTTATGTACAGTATCATGTCATCTGCAAATAGTGACAGTTTGACTTCTTCTTTACCAATCTGGATGCCTTGTATGTCTTTGTTTTGTCTGATTGCTGTGGCTGGGCTCCAGTACTATGTTGAATAACAGTGGGCATCCTTGTCTTGTTCCGATCTTAGATGAAAAGCTTTCAGCGTCTGCAGCCGTTAGTATGATGTTGGCTGTGGGTTTGTCATATATAGCCTTTATGATGTTGAGGTACTTGCCCTCTATACCCATTTTGTTGAGAGTTTAATCATGAATGGATGCTGAATTTTGTCAAATGCTTTCAGCATCTATGGAGATGATCATGTGGTTTTTGTTCTTCTTTTTGTTGATGTGGTGGATGATGTTGATGGATTTTCGAATGTTGTACCATCCTTGCATCCCTGGGATGAATCCCACTTGATCATGGTGTATGATCCTCTTGATGTATTTTTGAATTCGGTTTTGCTAATATTTTGTTGAGTATTTTTGCATCTACGTTCATCAGGGATATTGGTCTGTAATTTTCTTTTTTGGTGAGGTCTTTGCCCGGTTTTGGTATTAAGAGTGATGCTGGCTTCATAGAATGAGTTTGGAAGTATTCCCTCCTCTTCTATTTTTTGGAAAACTTTAAGGAGAATCGGTGTTATTTCTTCTCTATATGTCTGGTAGAATTCAGAGGTGAATCCATCAGGCCCAGGGGTTTTGTTCCTGGGTAGTTTTTTGATTACCAATTCGATTTCGTCACTGGTGATTGGTCTGTTTAGTTTTTCTTTTTCTTGCTTGGTCAGTCTTGGAAGGTTGTATTTTTCTAAGAAGTTGTCCATTTCTTCTATGTTTTCCAGCTTGTTAGCATATAGAGTCTCATAATATTCTCTTATGATTCTTTGTATTTCTGTGGAGTCCGTCGTGATTTTTCCTTTCTCATTTCTGATTGTGTTTATGTGTGTAGATTCTCTTTTTCTCTTAATGAGTCTGGCTAGGGGTTTATCTATTTTGTTTATTTTTTCAAAGAACCAGCTCTTGGTTTTATTGATTTTTTATATTGTTTTATTCTTCTCAATTTTATTTATTTCTTCGCTAATCTTTATTATGTCCCTCCTTCTGGTGATTTTGGGCCTCATTTGTTCTTCTTTTTCCAATTTCAGCAATTGTGTCTTTAGACTATTCATTTGGGAATGTTCTTCCTTCTTTAAATAGGCCTGGATTGCAATATACTTTCCTCTTAGAACTGCCTTTGCTGCATCCCACAGAAGTTGTGGCTTTGTGTTGTTGTTGTCATTAGTCTCCATATATTCTTTGATTTCTGTTTTGATTTTGGTCGTTAACCCATTGATTAATTAGGAGAGTGTTGTTAAGTCTCCATGTATTTGTGAGCCTTTTGATTTCTTTCTAAAATTTATTTCTAGTTTTATACCTTGGTGATCTGAGAAGTTGGTTGGTAGGATTTCAATATTTTTGAAATTACTGAGGTTCTTTTTGTGGCCTAGTATGTGGTCTATTCTGGAAAATGTTCCATGTGCACTTGAGAAGAATGTGTATCCTGTTGCTTTTGGGTGTAAGTTCTGTAGATGTCTGTTAGGTCCATCTGTTCTAGTGTGTTGTTCAGTGCCTCTGTGTCTTTACTTATTTTCTGTCTGGTTGATCTGTCCTCTGGAGTGAGTGGTGTGTTGAAGTCTCCTAAGATGAATGCATCGCTGTCTATTTCCTCCTTTAATTCTGTTAGTATTTGTCTCACATATGGTGGCGTAGAGCAAATAGTTCTAATATTCATATGGCATCACAATAGACCCCAAAGAGCCAAAGCTATCCTGAGAAGGAAGAATAAAGCAGGGGGAATTAAGCTCCCTGACTTCAAGCTCTACTACAAAGCCACTGTCATTTGGTACTGGCACAAGAACAGACCCATAGACCAGTGGAACTGAATAGAGAGCCCAGATATAAACCCAAGCATATATGGTCAATTAATATACAATAAAGGAGCCATGGATATACAATGGGGAAATGACAGCCTCTTCAACAGCTGGTGTTGGCAAAACTGGACACCTACATGTAAGAGAATGAAACTGGA
>JAVSCE010005644.1:0-161160 GCA_032199065.1 Smutsia gigantea
CTTTCTGCATAGCGTAGTGTTTGAGAGACCTATTTATGTAGAACTTAAAACCAGTTCAAATCAGAGATAAATGTGGTTTAAAGCAAAATCGCAGTGTAATATACATATAACATAGTCTGGAAGATCTCTCTGTATAACATTATTCCATTTAGAGACTGTCAGGAATTATAACTAGTTTCATTCAAAAGAGTATTTTCAAAAGTAGACAAAAGACCTTGAACTATGGCCAATGGAGAGCAATTGTCTATCATTCATCAATACTCCCTACTGCAAAACAAAAGCTTAACCAATTATTTCTAATCCCTTTTATAATGGAATATGTAAGATGTGTTCTAGTTCACAAGAAGACCACCCACTGAAATGTAAGTTCATGTAATGAACAAATTTGCAATGTCAGTGATCATTTTCCTCATTTTCCCCAATTCCACTGTGTCTTCAATAAAAAATAATCTGTGAGATTAGGTCGGGATAAGACATGGAGATATTGAGTGGTCAGTAGAAGTAGAGTATCAGCTACAAACATAATTTTCATTTTCATTCAATTCATAAGAAAGCCTTGTATTTACTTGACCTGCCAGGGTGTGATAAGTAGCTCAAAGTAAATACAGTATGCTGGGCCATGGCATTTTCAGTCTTCTCATCAAAGAAAGCAAATGTAAAATGCATTACCCAAGATTGTAGATTGTGTCCACATAGAAACTGATGACCGAGACTAGAGGTCTGTCTGTCTGTCTCAGATTGCTAACATACGACACTAACTGGCACCAGAAGCCTTAGTACTTATTGAAATTAATGACTAGTGGAGTCTCAATAAATAAAAGATGTGCCTTTGTACATAGCCCAGCCAGCTCCCGGGTGAATGGACAGTCCACAGTGTAGAATATTGTGATATTCCAAACAGTGCTTCCGGGCCAGCAGTGGGTGTGCCAGGATCCCATGCCTCTGTGTGCCCACCCGGGAGGCTCTCAGTATTAAGGAGTTCTGCCACGGTGGTCTAGTCTCCACTTAGGGAATCTTTACTTTTCTTTGCTGGCATCAGAACCTAATACCAGTTGATGCCTATTGTCATGGGATAAAAATATATATATTCCTGTGCTAAGAAAGTCTTAAGTATGACTCTACTGATAGACCATACTTCATGTGAGTAAAAGTGACCACTCTGGTAGAGACAGTTCTATGTCGTCAGTCCCTGCTCTCATTTTAGTTTTGTCTCTATTATTAACGATCTACCAACCATGGGAAAAAGCAATCAAACTAATTCTTTTTAGTGTCTTTGAGAACTCTGGTTATAAAACTTGACCATTACACAGTTGTATTCATTCCGATACATAACTAAACACTCTTGAGTTGTGAAATATGTTGTTTATTTATTTTGAGGAACATAACTTACAATTAAAGAAACAGGCATTCTCGGAAGAATTAGCACTGGACACAGCGACTCTTTTATACTTTAATAGATGTAAATATAGACCACATTTGGGGGCGTATCAAGTTTCTCTATTTAATTTTCACTTACTTTCTATTCCAATTTTATGTACTGAGAACTCTGTGCTAACTTCACCTGCCTGAACTGTTCCTCTGTTTTTGTTTCTTTAGGACTTTTCAGGAGTAATTGTCACTGGTTATATTTTATCTTTTAAAATATTTTCTCATCATAATTAGTTTACATATCATTGTTGAATTTACATGAGGGATTGTAAGTTTTATTTCGCACATGTTGTATTGTGGCTTAAATTTGTATTATCTGAAAATTAGAAGCCTTTGTTTTTTCTTTGCTATAGTAGAACTTCTCTTTAATTAGATCCCTCCAAGATAAAATTCTGGACATAAATTTTAAACCTAGTAGCTTCAGGGAATCTACAGAAAATATATATGTTTATTTGCAAAACTCTAAGGAGCTGTAAGTCTAGGTTTTTTCTTTGCTACACCGTGCATGGTTTGCAAACTTAGACAAGTTGCTTACCCATTATCAGCCCATTATCAGTTTTGGGTTCTGCATGATGTTGGTTATAAGCAGAAGGTGTGACATGATACATATGTGTTTTATATTATATATGTAAGTTAATATGTAAAGCTAGCTTGTTAGAATGTTTTATGCCACAAGCTGTTAGTTAGACCTTTTTCATAAATTAAAGAATACTTATGAAACCACTATATTGTTATTTCAGGGAGGCAGCTTTTATCATTACCCACGAGTTAGGGCTATACTTTTCGCTGTGGTGATGGAGGTTTTTGTCACAGCTTAACTTCTTATGTTTGGTTGTCTCTGTTTTGGTTCTGTGTAAGATGTGATCAGATTCATGGGGTTAACAGCCAGCCCTCAAGGTGTTCACAGTAGGCCCTCAGGGTTTGTACATCAAGGAACGATGATGTAAAGATCCTTTCTTTTCAGAGTTCTCTACTGGCTAATGAGCAGGGAGGTTTTCTTTGAGTCCCATCTTTCCTCAAGAAATTCTTACATTTCCTGTTCTCTTCTTCCATTAGACCATGGAGATTTACGAAATTAGTCTGCATGTTCTGCCCATGCACTCTCTCACCATGTCCTCTGGTCCTCAAAGCTGAGACAGAGCCACCAAGAAATTTTTATTCTGTCTTCCCAGGGTATTCCTAGCTTCTCCTTACTACTCATCCACATTGTGATGCACTATGGCCCATGCCAGACCTGGTTGGTACCACGTAGGAGAGCTGATGGCTAAATGCTCAGAAATTTTGTGAGCCGGTGATAGAACTCATAAGTTAAAATCAGCGATATAGGAGTATTTACGGGCAGAAATCAGCAAAGCTTGACACTAGGGTTTTGTTTAAGTTTAGTTTTTCTCCTCTTCCTTCTCCTCAGAGACCTGGAATACCAGCATAGTCCTAATTCTGAGTTTTCTCTTTTGCCATTCCTCCCTGTGCTATTTGCCTTCTACTGAATAGAGCGAACACTGAGCTGCTTTGGGGAAGAAAAGGAATGGTCACTCTCAGAAAAGTCTTTTAGTGATTATACTTCAGAAAAGGCTTTTATCCCTATTGGCTAAATTATATGTAGAATTCCCATACTGAAGCAAAATAAAACAAGAAATAATTCTCTGGAATATTAGATATGTCTAGTAAGTACTTTGGAATATATAAATGTATGACTATGCCATTTTTATACTTAAACCATTTGCTACAGTTACCGTAAGGCACATTATCATACAACTTGTTAGAAATTAGGGAGATAATTAAACTGAAATAAACAGTTTAAGCCATTGTTTACCCACAAAATATCCTTGCAGGGCAACAATTTTTAAAAACCTGATTATTTTTAGAGTTAGAAGGCATTAAATTGGTATTGTTTATTTTTTGTATATAAAAGTCCTTTTAGTTAAGTGCATGGACCTTTAGTAGTTAGTATGTTATTTAACTGATACGCTTTTCCCATTGGTAATAAGATACATCTTATTTTATTTTAATGAGTACTTTCACAATTTATAGATATTTTTCCCAGAAATTGTATTCTTAGGAAGTGTTTTTCCCAGAATGTGTATTCTGAGAATGACTTCCCTTGTGAAAGTTTATATTTATCTTAAAAATTTCTTCTGAGGTTCTTATCATCAATTTATCTGAAGGCAATTAGTATCAGTGGCTAAATTGGTACAGGCATACCTCAGAGATACTTTGGGTTCATTCTAGACCACAGAAATAAAGGGAGTCAAATGAATTTTTTTGGTTTCTCAGGACACATACGAGTTAGTTTTACAGTATACTGGCATCCATTAAACGTGCAAAAACATTGTCTAAAAAAACAATGTGTATACCTTAATTACAAAATACTCTATTACAAAACCAATGTTAACCATTATCTGAACTTTCGACAAGTAGTAATCATTTTTGTTTTGCTGGTAGAGGGTCTTGCCTCAGTGTTGACGGCTGCTGAAGGCTGAGGTGGCTGTGGCAATTTCTTAAAACATGACAGCAGTGAAGTTGCGGCATCAGTGGACTCTTCCTTTCACAAACGATTTCTCTGCAGCTGTTTGATAGCATTCTACCTACAGAACTTCTTTCAAAATTGGAGCCCATCGTCTCAGACCCTGCTGCTGTTTTATCCAGAGTTTACGTAATAGCCTAAGTCTTTAGTTGTCATTTCAACAACCTTCAGAGCATCTTCACCTGGAGTACCTTCCATCTCAAGGAACCACTTTCTTTGCCCATCCATAAAGAAGCAATTCTTCATCCACTGAAGTTCTATCAGGAGATGGCAGCAATTCAGCCACATCTTCACGGCCCACTTCTAATTCTCACTCTCTTGCTTTTTCTACCACATCAGCAATTACCTCCTCCACTGAAGTCTTGAAACCCTCAAAGTCATCCATGAGGGTTGGTATCAACATCTTCCAAACTCCTGTGCATGTTGATATTTTGACTCTTTCCATGAATCACAAATGTTCTTACTGGCATGTAGAATGGTGAATCCTTTCTGGAAGGTTTTCAATTTCCTTTGCTCAGATCCATCAAAGGAATCTCTACCTGTGGGAGCTATAACCTTATGAAATGTATTTCCTAAATAATAAGACTTGAAAGTCAAAATGACTGCTTGATCCATGGGCTATAGAATAGATGTTATATTAGCAGGCATGAAAGTAACATTATTTCATTACATCTGCATCAGAGCACTTGGGTGACCAGGTGCATTGTGAATGAACAGTAATATTTTGATAAGAATGTTTCTTTCTGAGTTGTGGTCTCAATAGCATGCTTCAAATATTCAGTAAATCATGTTGTAAACAGATGTGCTGTTATCCAGGTTTTGTTCTATTTATAGAGTGCACACAGGGTAGATTTAGCACAATTGTGAAGGAGCCTAGCATTTCTGGAATGGTGATTGAGCACTGACTTCAACTTAATGTCACCAGCTGCATTAGCCCCTAACAAGAGAGTCAGCCTGTTGTTTGCAGCTTTGAAGCCAGGCATTGACTTCTCCTCTTTAGCTATGAAAGCTAGATGGCATCTTCTTCCAATAGAAGGCTCTTTAATCTATGATGAGCATCTGTTGTTTAGTGTAACCTTCTTCATTCATAATCTGAGCTAGATTTTCTGGATAACTTGCTGCTTCCCATCAGCACTTGCTGTGTCATCTTGCACTTCAGTGTTACAGAGATGGTTTCTTTTCTTAAGCCTCATGAACCAACCTCTGCTGGCTTCCAGCTTTTCTTCTGTAGCTTCTTCGCCTCTTTCAGCCTTTGCAGAATTGAAGAGAGTTAGGGCCTTGCTCTGGATTAGATTTTGGATTAAGAAAATGTTGTGATTGGTTTGATCTACTGTCCAGACCCTTAGAACTTTCTCTGCATCAGCAATAATACCATTTCACAAATGGTTTTATCATTCGTGTGTTCCCTGGAGTAGCACTTTGCATTTCCTTCAAGAACTTTTCCTTTGCTTTCACAGGTTGGCTGACTGTTTGGTGTAAGAGGCCTAGCTTTTGGCTTTTCTCAGGTTTTAGCATGCCTTCCTCACTAAACTTAATCATTTCTAGGTTTGGATTTAAAATGAGAGACATGTGACTCTTCTTTCACTTAAACAGTGAGAGGCCACTGTAGGGTTATTAATTGACCTAATCTCAATAGCACTGCATCTCAAGGAAGAGAGAGGCCCAAGGAGAGGGAGAGAGCAGGGGTATCGGCCAGTCAATAGAACGGTCAGAACATACAACATTAACTGATTAATTTTACCATCTTATATGGGCATGGTTTATGGTGTAACTAAAACAATTTTGATAGTAAGATCAGATATCACTGCTCATAGGTCATCATATCAAATATAATAGTAGTGAAAACGTCTGAAATAGTGTAAGAATTACTAAAATGTGACACAGAGACACAAAGTGAGCAAATGCTATTGGGAAAAGGGTGCCAACAGATTTGTTTGACGCAGGGTAGCCACAAGCCTTCAATTTGTAAAAACGCAGACTTGGCAAAGGGCAATAAAGCATAATAAAATAAAATATGCCTGTACGAACAGAGCCTAGTGTCTCATTAAAGAATGACATTTTTTGATTTATAATCTAGAGAATTTCAGCTTGACAAGCATGAATGGCTTTTTATTTTGGATCGTATGATTTTGAACCAGGCAAACCAGAACTTTCTCCATCATTCAAACGACTAGTCAATATACCACTTACTCAAAAGAATGTTTCTGTGCATGATAAAAATGGGTATTGCTAAAATGCTTTAGGAATTATGTAATAATAACAGCGAGCACCTGTAGAGTGCTTATTATATTCCAGGGTTTATTCTTACAGCTTTATACCTAATTCCTCATTTGAAATATTTTACAATCTTCTGAGGTAGTTATGATCTCCAGTTTTATGGATAAGAAGACTGAGGCAAAAGTTGTTAAGTATGTGCCCAAGGTCATAGAGACGATAAGTGGTGGTAAAGCAGGATTTAAATCTGGGTGTGCGGCTTCAGGATCCACGGGCTCAGCTGTGGATTGAAGAGAGTTAGGGCCTTGCAATCGCAGTAGCACTTTCTTGAGACTGGGGAGAGTGTACTAACCAGGAGCAAATACTCTTTATTTGCCAGTTTCTGAAGCTTCAATCCCTTATGTAAAAAGGACAAGAGTAATTTAGAGAAGGAAAAGCCGTGCTGTCTTATTATGGGAGAGTACATTCTCTTGATCATGGAGAATATCGCTGGGCAAAAGAATCTCCACTAATCACACAGCGAAGGAGATGCGTGAGAACTTGCATGTACCTATACTATTCTGTACATTCTTTAAGGTGCGAGGCAGATTAATGTAAACTTCACTGAAAAAGGAAGTCCTCATGAGGGTTTGTAATTATGAGAAAAAGAAGTTTGCATGTGTAAATATGTCCTACATTTCTGATTTAGAAATTATAATAAAATAGATAATATAAATGCCTAATATTCGTTTTATTATCAGATCATTTTTCCTTGAACTTGGGCATTAATTTATTCTTAGTTTCCATCTCATGGCCGAAAACACAATAAATGTTGAAAATATATTCATAGAAAATTATCTGTGCAAGTGCCCCTTCCCATTTTATAATGAAGCAATTACTTCGCATATATTAACTGCTGTCACGTTTTTGATTTGTGCTCTCACACTGTCTTCTTGAGGAAATTATTGTGTTTTATAGGCCAAATTTTTTAGATTTAAGACTTGTGAAGCATAGGTTCTGTTCGCATTTAATTTTGCTACATCAATAAAATATT
Source organism: Smutsia gigantea (assembly GCA_032199065.1). NCBI lineage: Eukaryota > Metazoa > Chordata > Mammalia > Pholidota > Manidae > Smutsia > Smutsia gigantea. The sequence continues at coordinate 7,200 of JAVSCE010005644.1, forward strand.
AATGAATTGGCTAATAAAACAACATAACTATTTTATGTCATGGAATATAGGTTATTGTTTATGAATTTGCTGAATTGCCCCAGTAGTTCACTGTGCAAAAGCATTCTCCTCTTTTGTGTTGGTTCAGTTTCGAGAGGGATGAGATTTGTAGAATAGCGTACTACTAGCAATATTGTTCTTTTGATAGGTACAGATAAAGTAGATGTTGGATTCAAAATGCAGAACTTCCTTTCCGGGAAGGCAGAAAGACATGCCAGAGGCAGAGATATTTATTCTGTACCAGCAGTTTGTCTCAGTTGCTCTCTTTTCTTGGTATTTAGCCGTTTTACAATACAGGTGACACTTTGGTTATCGGTTAAAACAAATAAAATATATCTTAATCTTCCCACAGATTGTATTTTACTTCCTGGAAATCTCTTTAATAATGTGCACCAGACAGGGAGACGGATCAATGCAAAGAGATATTTTATATGCCAAAATCTAGACTCACTCATAAGCAAGAAAATGCTTAAATATGCTTTCTACTGAAAAGAGATTAATTGCACTTAAAAAAAAAGGCTATGAAAGCAGAACAGAAATTGTGGCCATTATTTTTCCAGCACATTTAGGTACTGTAGATGTAGCATAACGTGGGGAGGTAATGCTTGTAACTGTATGAATGAACTATATCAGCAATGTGCAACAGAGATTTCTGCAATGATGGAAGTATTCTGTGTCTGCTTGTCCAAGGAGGCACTGAGGAGCCATGTGTTTTTGAACATTTGAAGTGTGGCTAATATGACTAGGAACTGAACCTTTTTATTTTAGTTAATTTGAACTAATTAAATTTAAATAGCCACATGGAACTAGTGGCTACCATATGGACTGCACATATCTAGAATGAAATCTGGAATTAAGACTAGAGTGAAGATTGCCTAGGTTCAGGTCTGGGTATGACACAGAGTAGCTGAACAACCTTGGAAAGTCATTTGAACTCCCTGAGTCTCACTGTTTTCATCTTTAGTATGGGAGTAAAATTAGTACCTACTTCCCAAAGTTCTGAGATCAATAAATAATGAATATATGTCTCTTAGAACTGTATCTGGCATATAATATACGCTCAAGACATTAGCCATTGCTATTCTTATTAATTATTTTATAACCTTTTGTGGATTTTTGATGGTATAGAAGCTGAAAAGAAATGGAAATGAAATAGGTCTGAAGTGATACAAGGAAAATGGCATGGGATTTAGGTGATCCTAGAGGAATGTATGAGATTTAGTTAAATAGGAAGTAATTGTAAGGTGACCATATATTCTAATTTGTTTTGGAGAGTCTCCACTTACATCTTGTGCCCTTATATAATTAGTAATGTCCCCCTCTTTTGCTCTAAAAAGTGTTCCAGTTTGTAAGATAAATTTTAGAGTCATCCCAGAGTAGGACAGTGAGATGCAGCCCAGACATCCCAGGAAGAGGGAAGAAGACAAAATAAGGTATAAATGCTACAGATGGGGCCTTGGTTGGCATGAAAGGTGCATGGCAAATAGAAGGAAAATGGTTGGATGTGGGCTGGAAAGATATTAGAGAGGTGGGATGAAAGTCTGGATATGGAAGTCAGATTTGATGGCACGTATTATTAATGCTACTATTGCACTGCTCCCGAGTCAACATAGATTCACTTTCAGAAAAACTAAATTCTGATTTAATTAGGCTAAACCATTTATTGCATCAAAATTCCTTATGCCATTTGGTGCTCTGGCCTTCTACACTGATAGTGATTTTTGTTATAGTGTACATGGTTTGAAACCAAATACCTTATTTGTATCACCCATTAGCCACCAGTAACTAAATCAGTAACATAATTGGCTAATATGAAAATTAGTCAATGAGTGGGAAAATGGCTCATTATATTTGTTTTCATGACTAAATAGGAAACTTGGAAAGCATTAATTTATTGCATGAAGTACTATGTCAAGATATCTTATGGTGGCACTCTTTAATCTACATCTATTGGTCTCCATTTCATTTAAAACAGTATACATAGTAAATCTGGCAGAATTAACAGTTGGCAATATTACTGATTGTATTTTGGGGGAAGCAGAGTATTGGGCTGTGAAATATGGAATATTGCTAAAAAAATTAGGAGAAGAGTCAAAAATAGAGATTATGGGGGAAAAACTAAACTAAAAGTTTTAGTAAGCATATCTTTTAAGGTACAAGAATGTGACTCAAGTGTAATTGTTTTACTCTGCTCAGATCTCCTCTATTTCTGATGGTATTCTGCAATGAGATGCTGACCATTGGCTATACCGGAGATCTCCATGAACAGTTGATGTGACCTGTTCTGGATTTTTCATTTTTTCCCCAATGATTCTAAACCATCACACAAACATTTGAGTTGATCTCTGAAGTATTCCCCGGCCAAGCAGACCTGAGGTCCCATATGGAGATTGCGTTCACTTTTGATATTTCTGGGGAATTCTAACAATTACTCTTCATAGTGTAGCTGACATTGTAATCTCAACCTGGGGTACTGATCACGGCTTATTTTTTTGCATAACGAGGCAATCATTACCAATATTAAAATCATGAGCTGTTTGATGATTATTTTCAAAGTGTGGACTTGACTGTTTAAACTAATGCCATAAGTAACTCCAACTTTGAAGTGTGTTTTAATTTGTTTATTTTTCCTTAAAGAGATCAAGAGCTGGCCAAATTAAAAGACGGGTTGGGACAAAAACCAGATGTCATTGGTATTTGGAGAATTGAGCAATGTTTATAAAAAGCCATTGGCATCATTTATAGCAGCCACCCTTCTCTCACTTGTAAATTTGTTAATGAAATTGGTTTATGGGTGCTTGAAATGAACAATAACTAGTTTACTTGTGTTTCTAAATACTGAGAATTTTAAAATGTCATTTAATATCTAAACCTCCTAATGGAATTTAATGACTTTAGATTAAGCCTATTTGTAAATAGCACAAAGTAATGTGTGATTATGCAATCTGCTGAGGTTTTCAAAAATAATATTTAGAGCAAAAGTGAATCTTATCCTAACAGAATTTTAATAAAACCTCAGTACTGATTTGTAAATACCTTGAAACTAATTAGCCATTTCATCCACAATGATTGTTTCATCACAACTTCACTGTTGCTTTTTGGTTCTTGATGAAAATGCCAAACCACAGTTCTAATGACATAGTTTCTTAAGAATAGTGGCTCTCATGCTTAAAAAAATAAATGACTGACTCTTGTAGTACCCCCTTATAGGTGAATTACTCCGACTAGGATTGAGAGAGCAATGAATGTTCATTTCAGGGATTTGCCTCATGATGATCTGGATGCACATGATAAGATCAAAAAATCATTTATTGAATATTGACTGTGTGCAGACACTGTGTCAAATATTTCATTATGTAATTCATGTACTAAAGCCTCACAATAATCCTGTGAAGTGAAATGATCATAATCCCCCTTTTACTCATGACCTGGGCTTTAAGTGCCTAGTCAGCAGCTGAGCAGGATTGTCAGAGGGCGATCTGGGGCTGGTAAGCACCCTGTCACCACTGTTGACAGCAGCTATTACCTAGACCAGTTAACAGAGGATGTACAAAAGATTGCCTTTTGTGAGGAGTTTTGCCCTTTCTTGTTCATTTCCATGTCTGAACTGTGGGTAGAAAAAGAGAAGTGGGGCAGGTTTTCACCAAACTCTATTACAAAAGGTGTAATTGAGACAATTGTTTTCTATAGTCATATCCTAGAAAATAGAGAGGCAATTGCCTAGCATAAATTGCAAAGCCATAATGTATGTGGTTCGTGAAACGATGGCTAAAATTGCATGGCTTGCCTTCGATATTACATTAGCTGGATTTATTATTGCTTGCATGTGAGGGTGAATACTCATATTCATCCTAATTGGAGGCTATTATAGACCACTCTAGTGACGGCCACAGTTCTTGCCATGTCCACTTTCTGTTGTGCTCACACTAGAGGACAGGTCTGCAGATGCAAGGTTATGTTGAAATTGCACTGTCTGGGAGCGGAATCCAATAGCCTTCAGCAGAGTTATCCACCAAGCAATGGATTTCATGTGTGCATGCAGGCTAAATAATGTATGATTTAAGACAGGAATGTGGTTTGTATTCATTTTTGGATAGTAAAAGAGTTGGCATGTCAGTCCCTTGGGAGACTTTATCCAGAGCTTTACTCTTGAGTGGATAAAAGAGTACAAATTCTATTGCACTGGAGATGAATCAAAACAAATTGGGGAGACCGTGAGCAGAACAGACTGCTGTGTGATGGAGTCCATGGCTGCTCCAAAACCACCAGACCGACTGCCTCAGGATCCTGCCAGCAACCAGATGCCGGGAATAGAATTGACTGCAGTTTGGCATCAAGGCCCTGTGATTCCCAGCCAAGGGGAATCACATGCAAAAAATATTTAAGATTCTCTTTGTAAAAGAGTTATGTTTTCAATGAGAGGGAAAGTATGTTTCAGACCTCATCTGCTGCAAATGAAATGTGGCATACTGACGTCTTGGTTACAGAGGATAGAGGTGTGGGGAGGTGGACCTCTTATGTACTTGAGGGTAAGAAGCTGAACTTTGGTTAGGTGGTGGGGTTTCTTAATGAAGTGGGTTATAGGGCATTTGTTAATGAAATTGGTTTATGGGTGCTCATTCCATGGGGGTACTGTACTGGTACTACTCCTTCAAGGAGGGTCTGGATCTGTTCAAAGCAATGATTTCCAGCCAGCGGTGATGTCACCCTGCTAGGGGACATTTGACAAAATCTGTTGACATTTTTGGTTGCCATGACTTGGGAGAATAGTGTACCTGGAATCTAATGGTGGAGTACAGGAGCGCTGTTAAATATCCTACCATGTTTTGGGATAGGGCCTCACAACAAAGGACCCTCCTGTCCAAAATGTCAGTAGTGCCAAGGTGCAGAGCCCTGTTTAAAATTATCTGGCTAATGTGTATATGCATATCTATATATAAAACAAAACCTGCCTTCAGATGATTGTTCATCTGGTATAGTTTGACATTAAATGAAAGATGATTTTTAATGATTTACTTTATCCTATCAATGTGTAAACAATATTTATTGGATGCACCAACTGCCTTTGGTTAAAACAAACAGGAACAAACAAACAGAAACAGAACTCACACACCTCCCTGGTTCATCTCCAAAGTATGTTAATGATTAATAACACAACAAACTTTCCTCCCGACCTGCACACACAAATCACACATTTTACAAGAATGTAGGAGGACCCAGTTGATTCACTTTTCAAACTTGAAAGATGAGGCATATTAACAAAGCACACTAATGAGTCAGCTGTTCGGGATGATCTACAGACCGGTTCACTTTCCTGTTATCAAATAGCAGACCGTGAATCTTGACAAATGAACTCACTTGTTTGAAATTATTTGAAAAACTCATACCGTCCTTGCTTCTGCTGGTAACTTCCCCTTTGAAATGCAGTTTTCAGATGGACTGTGATGGAAGGAAAGGGTTTGCTAACCTTTGTTTTGACTGTCTGTTGTGCCCCACCGTCAGTCTGTCCCTCCCTTCTCCTTACATGCACAGGAGCTTCTGCCGGGGTGAGGGTGCCAACCTGCAGAGTTCACTGCAAGGAGGATGCTTGTGTTTACTGGTCCCCCATATCATTAAGGGTGACATTCTGTGGTGTTGTGGAGGACCACATGGCTTCTGGAGTCCACCTCTCTAGGTTCAAATTGGAGCTCCAGTTGTGTGACCTTGAGAAGGTCATTTGCTTTTTCTGTGCCTCAGCATTCTCATTTGTCAAATGAAAAGAATATTACTGGCCTCACTGGACTCTTACGAAGATAACATACAAAATGCTTAGCAAGCCACAACAAATGTTACTTGTAATTATTAGAATCATTATTTTAAGAATAGCATCTTCCAAAATGAATGCCAAGTCATTTTCTTTCATTTCCTGAAGAGGAAACTGGTACTGATCTGCTGATTTAGTAGCCCCAACATGGCTTAAGAGGTCTTCAGCCCCCATCCCATAAATCCTAACAGGCCCTTCCAGCAATACCCCCATGAATAAACATCTAAGAAAAATCTGCCTACTTGTAAGCATGTACAGCTTCGAGCAAAATCCTCAATCCCCCTCCTTCGATCACAACACCATCCAAAATTCAGCCATTTCTACTGGTTCTAACCAAGCTGACACTGCAGATTCATAGGAATGCCTTGCCCTGTTACAGCACAGCGTTATGGTGTTCAGTGACCCCAGACCGAAAGCCGTCACCACTCCTTAATAGGATTTACAAAGTGTGACTTTGAGCCATATAGCAAAGTCAATTTTGACTGAGGGAAAACATTTTTTTTTCCAACATTGGAACATTTCTGTCTTATGCCTCAGAATGATTTAAAAGCTAATCAGTGATAGAATTCCAAATCCATCTAAAGACAAAGAATTGAGGAAGGAATAAGAACTACTTTTAATCAGGGAAGTGGCTGCTATGACCCATTAACCCCTAAAGATTATTGATGCTCCTTTTTTTTTTAAGATGCTATAGTTCAGTTATTTGTCTTCGGCTGCCAGAACATACTAAATCTCTTTTGCTTTTCACAAATTAATTCATTTAATGTCTGTGCCATTTGTCAGACATTCTGGGAACGTTCTGCCAATGTTTTGTTGATTAAAAGATGTGTAGTTTGAAAATGGGTGGAGAGGAAGGAATTTATAATTCTTAAAACAGAGTGTGATTTACAATGCAGGCTGCCCCCCACATCATTCAGTGCATCATCGCCAGAGAAATGAAATATTAAGGATCAGCAAGAGTGTTGGCACCAGGTCTTAAAAATCTGTGGATTGATTAGTTCAATAACAGTGGAGAAAGTCTTTCTCTTTCAGGAGAATCTCTAGAACTCACCAACAAGATTAAGACAGAAAACCAACTTTGTGTATTTTTTTCAAAGGGCTTTTGAAATGTATCCTTTCTCCACAACAGTTTGATACTTCCACTCCTATTTATAAATTACGTACCTCATTTCCCTGCACACAAGTTTCCTCCACAGCTTTGATTTACTTTTGACTGTTTTGTTTAATTTTTTTTTCCAGTGAATACATTGGGCACTTTGGAGTGTACATTTATTGTTTTAGGCACCATGCAATTTACTAAATGGTGTTCCGTTATGGAAATGCTTGCAAAGATCCCTGGGGGAGAAAAAAGAATTAAGTAAACACATATTGATCATCCAGTAGTTGGTGCTTTCTTATTTGATCAGCCAAGGGCGAAGTCTGAGTGGGTCCATCTGATCTGCGATACATAAACCTGGAGACATTTTTCTGACTCCCTGGTGGTTTTAAAGGCTATGCAATGGTAAAAAATGCTTTAAACAAAGCCTCAATTTAAAAGATGCCTGAGTGCAGGATAGAATTCAAAGAATTTAGAGAGAGGGGAGGTGAAAGTGGTAACAAACAGCTTTAAAACAGCCCTGGGAAATTTAAGAGAGTAACTCACATAAACGAAGTAAAGGATAAATCCCATCTGTTCCATCATGAGACACAGAGAAGAGGATGCGACTTAGTAAGACAGTATTGAACACCTACTGAGTGCAGGAGTTGTAAAGAGGTAGAGCTCAAGTAGTATGGGGTGTCCAAGGAGCAAAATAGAATTGTTAGGTCAAGAAGGGATAGCTTTTCATGCCAGCCAGGAAACTTTATGCAAATTTATGCAGCTATGAAATACCAAAAGGCAATGAATATATGTCATTTTATTCAAATATTGGTAACAGAAAGTGTTCTCCTGTATAATTCACTTAAAAATTTTACATTAAAAATGTTGGTAATAATACTGAGGAGATGGTTGAGAAAAATGTTTATTTCAAAGAAGAGAGCTGAAGTCTCTGGGTGTTCCTGTCACATCTGCTGTCACCATCCCCTTCCTTAAACTGCCCCATACTCTCGGCACCAGTTTGTGTTTGCATTCGACCGATCTGTGTAATCTTTCCCTCCTCCTACCTCCCCCAGTTAAGGAGAGGAAAACATGCAGAAAAGGAGTCCTGATAAGAGGCTTGAAGTCCTGTACATATAAACTGGTTCAGACCCTGGCCTAGGGACACAGTGGGAGTGAAGAGGAAAGGATGATTCTGGAAGCTTCTCAGAGGTTTTGGTGGCTGACTGTATTTTGAAATTTAGGATTAGGGAACAGATAGAGCTCACACCAAGGTGTCTCTCATGGAAGCTAGAAGAATGATAGCAATACAGAAAACAGTGGGTCATTGTGATGGGTGGGGTTGTGGGCAATTAGGAGATGAGAAGCTGGCATAAGAAGTTGCATTTGGACAGACTGCACCTAAGAGGTGTTGTCTTAGAGCCCAGTGGAAATATGGATTCGGGCAAATCTGAAATCCTGGAAGATAGAAAACCGACTGTTAGAGCAAGAAGCGAGGCTGGCCACTGCTGTAACCTGGCCTCGTGTCTCTGTGGGCTAGCCGCCTCTAGGGGCTGTGTTTATTCACTTTATCGTATATATGGTAGTCTAAATGCTTATTGAGCACCTGTATGCTGTTAGATAAATATACCCCTCCCCAGCGAAACAACAAATGAATCTCCAGGTTAAAACTCTGCTCTGAAACTGTCCCACTGGAATCTTGATAATGTGTTCCTTTGTGTTTTAGGTAATGTTGTGGGTTATGGTTGAGAATATCTGAGATAGTTACATGTATTAATATCACAGGCAACACAGATACGAGTCACAAATACTATCTTTATTCCTCTTCACACATTTCATTATAGATAACATGTATTGTGCACTTACCAATTTCCAGGAACTGTTTTGTTTGCATTAGCTCATTGGGTGTTTGTAAAGACCCTAGAACATAGGAGAGCTCTATTTGTCCTCTTCATATTAATGAGAATGTTGGGTCTCAGAGAAGTTAAGGCACAATCCAAAGGTCACAGAACGAATAAAAGGTAAAACAGGGACTCCAACCCAGACAGTGTAATTTAAAAAGTTTTGACAATATAACTGTATGAAAAATAAACTCTGATGTGTAACAGTCTATGAATCCTTGTATGTATAATTATAAAGCACTATATATTGCAAGTCGCTGGGGGTCATTTTATCATCACCATTTTGTCATAAAATAGTGTGACAGGTTAGACCAGTGCTTCTCTACTGGGGGAGATTCCCCCCCCATGGGACACTTGGCAGTATGTTTGGATGGTTGTCACAACTGGAGGGTGGGCACTCCTAGAATCTGCTGGGTACAGGCTGAGGGTGCTGCTAGCATCCTACAGTGGGCAGGACAGCCCTCGTGGCAAAGAATTTCCCATCCAGGTTGTCACGGTGCCTTAGTTGAGACCCTGGATTCAAGTAAGGTAAATGGGGGTCTTGTGTAGGGAGAGAATGGTGGCTCAGTCCTGCGAGCAAAGGGTATCTTCATGAAGAAGCAGATCTGGGAATGGGGAAAAGAGGATAGACTCATTCATTCACTCATTCATCCATTCATAGAATCACTATTTATCGAGTGTGTTCTAAGTATCAGGAATCATGCTGAAAAGTAATGATGAGGAAAACAGTATGAGGAATTTGGAGACAAGGAGGGAACGGGAGCTGAGGCAAACCAAAGATGCTCAGCTATTAAAGGTGAGCTGGGGGCAGAGCACAGTGCCCAAGGTGAGCTGTCTTCTCTGATTAGAGAGGGAGCAAACGTGCTCCTTTATAAGCATAAGGAAAATCACAGAGAACAAACTGAGAAGCCATATACTACTGCCAGGGGCACGTGGGGACTTCTTGTCCCATTTATGGCTGTCTTAAGGCTGATCCAAATGCAGGGCCAGAGGGGGGCAAAAGCAACTGATGTTCTCAGAATACACAGAGCAGTGATCTAAATATGTGTGCATGTGTGGATTGGAGAGGCCGAGAAGCTTGCATTGCTCTTGAGCGGCTCTGGTGGCCTGTGAGTAGGTGCTGGCTTTGTTTTTCCAGTAACAGCCTTTTCTGTTTCCAGCAGTCCTATGCACCAGCTCCCCACCCCATGGCTCCTCCCAGCCCCAGCACAAACACCAGCAGCCACACCAGCAGCGGGGAGCAGTTGAGTAAAACCAACCTGTACATTCGAGGCCTCCCGCCAGGCACCACTGACCAGGACCTAATCAAGCTGTGCCAACCGTAAGTGCCCTTCTGCTCTCTGCGCCGTTCCTCAGCCACACGCTCGCTGTGTGCTCTCGGTCCGCACGGGACTTGCTGTCACACCCAGTGTACCCGTTCTCCGGTGTCACAGCGAGGAAGACTCTGCTGCACCGGCGGGGCTTAAACTTGGCCTCGAAGTCCAGCTTATTCAGGGAATGCAATTTGTTGCCTTTTCCTGGTGGGAGTGGCGCCTCTTGAGCGCCCGTCCCTGGGAATGCGGGCTGGCGCGCCTCTAGTGACGGAAAGGATGGAGAGCAAGCACTGAGCTGGGCTCTCAGACTTGCGGCGGGTGGAATCTAGGATGAATCTCAGGAAAGAAGTGTTAGGGAGGGAAATCTTTAAACCTCAGAAATGGTAGATTTCAGGATGCTTCCGTCTTGGGTTGCAAAGCTTTTCTGGCCATTTCTTGGCAAATATAATTTCGGCCAGGACCAGGTAGTTGGAGAATTCTGAAACTAATACTCTAGTTGCCTTGAAAACATCGACTTCCACATCCAGGAAGCTATTTCCCACTGAAGTCAAGAGCGACGCTCACCAAATAGCTTTGTATTTGCTAGGAAATGTGGTAGGGATTAAATGCCTTTCCAAAATGTTTTCATTAATCTACTATCTGCCAACACGTATGTTATTAACGCTCTGATTTCTATGCAAATAGATTAAACATATTTAAGTTTATGCTCCAAATAAAATTAATAATGGATAATGAATTAAGAATCATGGGCCTGTATTTTTAGGTTGCTGATTATTTTCAGAATAAATCAATACAACCATTTGTCTTTTACATGTGCCTGAGCTGGATATTTTTAAGTTTGGGGATGCTATTACTCAATTTTCCTTTTTCTCTTTTCAATGTTTTTATTAGAAGGTTGAGAGGATATTTATTTTGTAAATTTTCCAACCTGTAAGATATTGGAAGAGGAAAACAAAACAGTATTTATTTGTCTTTGTTCTGGATTTTAAGATTGGGAACAAATATCTAAAAAAAAAAAAAAGGAAGTTGCTGATAAACGAAAACACAAATACGTAACTGTAAAACCAGTTGGCAAGGCAATATGTAAAATAGGGTGGAGGCACTCTGTTGCTATTATGTGCCTTGATTTGTGAAGGAGGTAAGGCAGAACTTGGAAAAAAAAATTAAAGATGTTGTTTTAGAAAAAGACATGTGCCAGGGCTAAGACACACCAACATATGTTAGGGTTTGGTGTAGAAAATGTTGGGGTTGAGAATCAGAAGGCATATCACTCAACTTTTTCCTGTTATCGTTAGAAAAATTGAAGCTATTTTGAAAAGGGTGGTTTTGATAATGTGAAACATTGTGGACTTTACATTAAAAGCTTCAGATAAAGTATCTCTTTTAGTGGATGCTGAGTTGAAAAAGAATAGCTGTTATCTTTGATTCATAGAGGAATCTCATACACAAAAAAATATATATTGGTGAATATTAAGGAAGATTTTTCCCCCATTGCTCTAAACCATTCAGAACACTTGTTGAAACAGATTTTTGGACCCAAGAGTTAATGGTTCACTAGATCTGGGATGGAGCCCAAGAATATGCATTTCTAACAGGCTCTGGGTATTGTTGAGGTGCACTTCTTTCTCCAATAATATGAAGATCACTGGTTTTAATGCATAGTTTCACTTAATATTTGAAGGTAGTTGAGGTGGAATTCTGTGTATTGGAACCTGTTCAGGTACTTCATGACCTTGAGGCAAATCATTTACTCTCTTGGAGCTTCAGTTTCCTCTTATGAAAGAGTGGCTGGCATTTGATTGATTATTTCTAGGTTTCCCTATAGTATCAGTGGTGTGCTGGAGCCGCCTCTGACTAGGGCACTGGAGCCAATTGGTAAATAGTCAGGAATTCTGTGAGTAATGTGTTACAGACTCAGGAACTTAACACAAGCCATAGTAGGAGGATTTATATCCTAGGACTGACTCAACAAGTCCTAGAAATCAGGGCATTTTACATTTATCTTATGTTTATGGAGAGCTGAATTGTGAACATACCACCGACATAGCATGAATTTCTGCAGCAACGTCCATTTCTCCAAAGAATGTTGCCAGAAATTTAGAAATGGAAACTGTTACCTAAAAGCCTACTTTGGCATTTTCTACTTAAGAAAGAGATTCAGTAACATAGAAACAGTATTTTTGAGGATAGATGTTTTGTTGTTTCTTTAATTTATTTGAGAGACTTAGAGAATACCAAGTGCCCAGAGGATATTAATTACTTGTTCATATTAATTTTTGCTTGCTAATATAGATCTGGGCCGTGTTCTTGTTATTGTAAAAATGTTTGTGGTTCCCAGTTACCCAAGTGGTCTGACCTGGGGTTTATTGCTCAGATTATTTTTCCTCGACAATTTTAGAGAATGGATGTGAATGAGCAGCATAATGTCATGAAAAGAGCTGTGTACCAAGAGGTCTGGGTTACAGTCCTGACTCTGCTATTAACAGGGCATGTGGTCTTAGACAAATGACTTGGCCTCTCCTAACTTTGCTTTCTCCCAGGTATAAAATAATGGTTTTGAACTCTATATCTTTTAAACTTTTTCACTCTAAAATTCTGATATTTCATTGAGGCTCTCACTACTTAATGCTTTTATATCTTTCACAAATCCCCTTTTATAGTGTTGGCAGGGCCACAGCCTGAATTGATTCAGCTGCATGCATATGACCTGATGGCTGGAGATGCCCTTGGTAGGAGAACAGTGTAGGTCATTTGTAAAGCGCTGTTTCCTCTCTTGTAGCATTGATCTCTCACATTGCTCATTACAATTTTATAGTCATCTAATGATACAAATCATTTTGCCTTCCTATTACTCATCCAGCACTTTAAAATAATTTCACTTTCAAAAGAGATAAAAGTTATTTGTTTAAAGGCATTTGCCATCCAGAACAACTTTCCGTGTTTATTCCTATGAAACTATAAGTAGCTTTAGAGTTAATATATCCTTATATTATAGGAAATGCAATACTTGTTAATATCCATAATAATAAAATAATAGAAAACAGATATACAAAAAAATAGACATATTGAATTATCTGGTATTAGAATACAATATCCATATTAATACTCATGAACAGCAAGAAAATGATATTAAAGAAATTGTATTATCGCTCCATGTATAATCTGAGAGCAAATTCTTATTAAGGAATTCCATTCACATTCATCATCAAAGCTCCTACATTTGGAATGCAAGTAAAATCAGAGAAAAGAAGACAAGACTCAAGAATAATAGAGACATGAAAGAATGGTTTTATTCTCTGGAAAATCTTTCGTTATACCTGTGTTTTGGATGAATACACTGCATTGTGTGTCTTAAAAGAAATTCTATAGTTAAAGACCTTGTAATGTCTTTATCTTGACAAATCTCAAGGAACTTTATTGTATTCTCAATCAAGAAATATTTACAAAGCACCTGTGCTGCCTGCCAGGTGCTGTGCTGAAGGCTCCGTGGTGAGTAGATGTAGACAAAAGCCGTGCTTTAACAGAGCTTACATTATACCAGGGGACATAGACACCAATTAAATAATCATATGATTTAATATAAAATCGCAACTATAAGTGTAGGAAAAGAGAGAGGGTGGGACTATCAATGTTTATAGCACGGGGTTGGTCCTGGTGAGGGAAAAGAGCCAAAGAGTCTCTGAGAGAGTGACAGCTGAGCTAAAATCGGGAGAAGGAATAAGCTCAACCGAATGAGGAAGGACAGGAAGAGCTTTCTAGGCACAAGGACCTTCATGTGTGTGGAACCAGTGGCTGGAGGGAGCATGGCAAGAACACGGGGCTGGAAATAGGCCGAGGTGACAGCAGAGGGACAGAGGTGACGTATGGGGCAAAATGTGCTGGAAGCATTCAGAGGGATAAGGTGATCCCTTTGTAGAGCGTGTTAGGAGCTTTATTTTATCCAAAGATTGAAATCATTGAGTTCTCATAAACAGGAAGGTGACATAGTCACATTTTTGTATCAAAAAAATAAATCCAACTCCAGAAGGGAAAGAAGAGATTCCATGAGATCAAGGGACTGTCAGATGAGGACTGGTTGAAAAGCGAGTTGGAAGAATAATTGTTGGTCAGAGAAGAGAGCATGAGAATTAATAATTGTGATGGTAGAACAGTCATGTGTGGCAAAAGATGTCTTTTCACATGTGTTATTTCTCCATTAAAAAAACAAGAGCTTGATTTTTCATACTAAGCTCTATTTCCTTCCTCCAAGAAACTTGTAAATTATGTGATTATAAACATGCTCTTGAAACACACTACAATTGCTTAAAAAAACAAAACAAAACACCTGTTTAACATAATGGACAGAATTTTAAATGGAAAATGTCGTTGAGATGTTTATATTTTCTACCATCTTTCAACTAACTATCCTCAAGACTTATCAATATTAATTAATACAGTGCTTTCTGAAAGCCCCGGCTGGACATTGCCCCCACTTCCATGAGATCTACTAAGCTGGGCAACCTTGTGCAGGAACAAAATGAATTATTCTTCCTCTGCTATAAAGTGCAGGTGCCTCCACAAAGACCACTGCAAGCAGAAGGAAGGCAAAGTAGGGAAACCTTTGGGTAGGTGCACACATATTTCCAATCATCACCAGGAGACCTGGAAGTCAGCTGCCCTGCCCGTCATTTTTCTCTGCAACTGTTCTCCTTGCTCGAGCTATGACGTCCTAGCCCTAGCATTGCTCCCTTCAAATTGAAGCTATAAATGTCGCTTGAACATCTAACGGGAGAGGAGAAATGTCCACGATGGAAAGCCGGAACAAAGTAGGGGTGTTTGTGCTCAAGAGCTGGGGGGCTGCTTCAGCTAATCTCCCCTATTTTTACCCAATTCTGTTGGATGTCTTGTTATGGAGTGCACTGAATGCTGAATAAATAGAGCAGGCTCAAGTGTCATCCAGGCTCCAAGTGCAGAGTCCATTATACATGGTGTCAGACAGTTTTGACAAATGCACCAACACAATCAAACCTTTTATCAATTTAAAAGTAACCTTGTCACAGTAATCTGTCAAACTGTTCAGATACAACTAAAAGGAGAGCAAGCCATCATGCACATCAGAGTAACCAGGTAAATAAGAAAAATGTGACCGGAAATTTTTTGAGTTCTTTCTTATGGTGTCAATGAAGATTTAAAAGTTCCCTCTAATAAGACCCAGGGAAATTTATTAGCAGCTTGCTCCTGCAAGTCAGACTCAAATTACACAGCTGCTTTTGAGGTATCATAAATCTATGTGGTGACAGGTGTGAGGAGGAAGTGAGTTTGAAGATCTTTGAACCCTGCCTTTGTGTAATTTAAATGAAAGAGTGCCTTTAAGGTCCAAACTGGATGTCTAAATTCATTGAGTCAGCATAATCTGACACTTGGTTATATATATTAATTCAGATTTAGGTACAATTATATTTGCCACCTATGTATTGTAAACGAGACATAGTATTTGGTTTGTAGTTAATAATTATCATTAATAATAATGAGTTGCTATGTTTATATATATTGTTAACAACATTTATTGTGGGAGTATTACATACTATGTAGTCTACTAAATTTTTATATTACCTTATTTAATGCTCAAAACAACCCTAGAAAGTGGGAACAATAATTACTAATAGTTGAATGAACTGGGACTCAGAAAGATTAAGGGGCTTGTTCAAATTTACACAGCCACCAGGATTTAAAATCTGGCTCTGACTTCTAAGCTCTAGTTTATAACCACTAAAACATTCATTTAATGAGAACAAGGGTGTCCTAAGTCTTGATTTCTCACATCCATGGCTGCCCACAAGAATCTTTTGAGGGTGAAAAAATACTGATGCTTGGATCTCACACCCAGAGATTCAGATTTAACTAGAATGGGGTTAGATCAGACATGGAGACATTTAAAGACTGCTCAGGTAATTCTAATATGTAGCAAAGTCTGGGAGCCCCTGGAGCAAAGGATGCCCACGTTATTAGAAAATATAATTTAGTCATCTGTTTTAATATCTTTCCTTGACTTTCATAGAATCTAGAAATTTCATAGGAGCTACAAATTTGTTTTTAAGTGACCAGAAAACTTAAAAATAAATTTTATGAATATAATTTTGGAATGAGTTAGATTTTCTAATCGAAAAATGGGATTTTGTGTTTAGACATGAGAAATCAAGCCATGGGATAGGTCTCTAAAAGTTCTTTAAAGAATGTCCTTGGAAGTGTCTTTCTTTCTTCATACAACTGTTGTAAGTCAAACGTTTCTTCAACATTCCGGTTTTTAATAATGTTTGCATATGATCAATGATTAAGCAAGAAACTCTCTCTACTTTGGCTCATGTTATTTAAGTTCTATATAAATATTTACATGTCTTGCTGACTATAGTTAAGTGAACATAAGTCTAGTGAATCTTTAAAAATTATCAGCATTGAAGATGGTAGCCTGAGAGGTGAGACAGAGAACTCCTCCCAAAACCACACATAATGTGAAAACATAGTTAATACAACTAACCCTAAAATAGCAACAGGAAAGAAGGCTGCACCAGACTGCATACAGACCTCACGAACAGAGCAGAACTCACAAAACAGGGTAACGTACAAACGCCTTGATCCAGTGGGACCCGAGCCCTTCCCCCACCCCAGCTCACCGGCGGGAGGAAGAGAAATGGAGCGGGGGAGGGGGTGGAATCCTGGGACGGCTGAACACCCACCTCTGGAGATCAGCTTTGCAAGCAGGAATCTACATTGTGTGGTGCTCTGGAGGATGGGGAGCTGGGACAGGCAGAGTGCTTGAGAGACAGATTCTGGCTGTTTGTGGAGGATGGGGTCCACACCCGGCCGTTCTGAAACAAGGGAAAGGCAGGCGGTCTGAGAGGCTTCCTAGCAGGGAGAGGGCTACTGAAGGTGCGTGGTTTGCAGGGAGCTTGCTGTGCGGGAGAAGGGATAGGGGGACAAGGTTGTCTGGGCGTGCTCTGCGCAGCAGATTGGGAACTTTGGGGAGCTTCAGGCGCTCCATCCCCCTGGCTGGCTGCTCAGCTCCCAGGCCTCCCACTGTGATATGCGGCCTGCTGAGCCCTCCTCCTGGCCTGACAGCACCAGCCCAAACCGGCAGTCACTGCTCTGGCGTCAGACCAGCCAGAGAGAGGCCTCACCTATAACAGCTAGAGACGCCAAGCACAGAGGCTTACACCTGTGTGCTCAGCCCACTGGCTGTGATACTGGAGACAGGCAGGGCAGATGGGAGTCAGGAAACAGATCTTTCCTCCCCTACAGGCCCAGCTCCACTCCTCTATGACCCCCAACCTCACTCTAGGTGATGAGCAACTCCAGAGATTGGAGCTTCTGGGCAATAGAGGGCACCACACACAAATATGAAATGTCAAAAGAACATGGTACTGACCAGAATCTCACAAACCATAGAAAAAGGGCCAAGTGAAACTGAACTCACCAGTCTTCCTGAAAGAGAGTTCAAAATAAAAATCATAAACATGCTTATGGAGGTACAGAAAAATATTCAAGAACTCAGGAATGAATTTAAGATGGCAATTCAATCATTAAGAAATTCCATATATGAAATGAAACATACAATGGAGGGATTTAAAAGCAGATTAGATGTAGTTGAAGAGATGGTAAATAGAATATAATTTAGAGAAGAGTACAAAAAAGCTGAGGCACAGAGAGAAAAAAGAATCTCTAAAAATGAAAGACTATATAGAGAACTGTGTGCTCAATCCAATGGAACAACATTTGCATAATAGGGGTGTCAGAAGAAGAAGAGAGAGAAAAAGGGATAGAAAGTGTCATTGAGGAGGTAATTGCTGAAAAATTCCCCAATCTGGGGAAGGAGATGGTCTCTCAAGCCATGGAGGTACACAGATTTCCAACACAAGGGACCCAAGGAAGACAACATCAAGACATATAAAAAGATCAAGGATAAAGACAGACTTTTAAAAGCAGCTAGAGAGAAAAAAAGATCACATACAAAGGAAAACCCATGAGGCTATCATCCGATTTCTCAAGAGAAAACTTACAGGCCAGAAGGGAGTGGCATGGTATATTTAATGCTATGAAGCAGAAGAGCCTTGAACCAAAAATACTCTACCTGGCAAGGTTATCATTTAAATTTGAAGGAGGGATTAAACAATTTTCAGATAAGCAAAAGCTGAGAGAATTTACATCCCACAAAACACCTCTACAGTGAATTTTATAGGGACGCCTATAGATAGAAAAATTCCTAAGACTAAATAGATGTCACCCAAGGGATATAGAAAGAGTACAGAATATGATTCATAACATATAAAGAATGGAGGAGAAAAAAATAAAAGAATCTTTCAGTTGTGTTTGTAACAGCATACAAAGTGAGTTAAATTAGACTGTTAGATAGAAAGGATATTACCCTTGAACCTTTGGTAACCATGAATCTAAAGCCTGCAATGGCAATAAGTACATACCTGTTGATAATCACCCTAAATGTAAATGGTCTGAATGCAACAATCAAAAGACATAGAGTCACTGAATGGATATTAAAACAAGACCCATCTATATGCTGCCTACAAGATACTCACTTCAAACCCAAAGACATACACAGACTGAAAGTAAAGGGATGGACAAAGATATTTCATGCAACTAATAGGGAGAAAAAAGCAGGAGTTGCAGTACTTGTATCAGACAAAATAGACTTCAAAACAAAGAAAGTCACAAGAGACAAAGAGGGACATTACATAAGGATAAAGGGGTCAGTTCAACAAGAGGATATAACTATTATAAATATCTATGCACC
This sequence comes from Smutsia gigantea, assembly GCA_032199065.1. Classification (NCBI taxonomy): domain Eukaryota; kingdom Metazoa; phylum Chordata; class Mammalia; order Pholidota; family Manidae; genus Smutsia; species Smutsia gigantea. The sequence continues at coordinate 26,113 of JAVSCE010005644.1, forward strand.
CAATACAGGTCACCTAGATATGTGAAACAAATAGTAACAGAATTAAAGAGGGAAATAGAATGCAATGAATTCATGTTGGGATACTTCAACACACCACTCACTCCAGAGGACAGATCAACCAGACAGAAATAAATAAAGAGACAGAGGCACTGAACAAAGTATTAGAGCAGGTGGACCTAATGGACATCTACAGAACACTCCATCCAAAAGCAACAGGATACACATTCTTCTCAAGTTCATTCACATAGAACATTTTCAAGAATAGATCATATACTAGGCCACAAAAAGAGCCTCAGTAAATTAAAAAAGATTGAAATTGTACCAACCACCTTCTCAGATCACAAAGGTATGAAACTAGAAATAAATTACTCAAAGAAAATGAAAAAGCCCACAAACACATGGAGGCTTAACAACATGGTCCTAAATAATCAATGGATCAATGACCAAATTAAAACAGAGATCAAGCAATATATGGAGACAAGTGACAACAATAATTCAATACCACAAATTCTGTGGAATGCAGTGAAGTCCGTGCTAAGAGGGAAATATATTGCAATATGGGCCTACATAAGGAAAGAAGAACTATCCCAAATGAACAGTCTAAACTCACAATTAATGAAACTAGAAAAGGAAGAACAAATGAGGCCCAAAGTCATTAGAAGGAGGGACATAATAAATATTAAAGCATAAATAAATAAAATTGAGACGAATAAAACAATAGAAAGAATCAATGAAAGCAGGAGCTGGTCCTTTGAGAAAATAAACAAAATAGATAAACCCCTAGCCAGACTTATCAAGAAAAAAAGAGACTCTACACACATAAAGAGAATCAGAAATGAAAAAGGAAAAATCACTAAAGACATCACAGAAATACAAAGAATTATGATAGAATAGTATGAAAAATTTTATGGTAACAAACTGTATAACCTAGAAGAAATGGACAACTTTCTAGAAAAATATAACTTTCCAAGGCTGACCCAAGAAGAAACAGAAAATCTGAATAGACCAACTACCAGCAAAGAAATTGAATCAGTAATCAAAAAACTACCTAAGAACAAAACACCTGAACCAGGTGGTTTCACTGCTGAATTTCATCAAACATATAATGAAGATCTAATACCCATCCTCCCTCAAGTTTTCCAAAAAGTAGGAGGAAATACTCCCAAATTCATTCTATGAGGCCAACATCACTCTAATACCAAAACCAGGCAAAGACTCCACAAAAAAAGAAAACTACAGACCAATATCCCTGATGAACATAGATGCAAAAATACTCAACAATATATTAGCAAACCAAATTCAAAAACACATCAAAAAGATCATCCATCATGACCAAGTGGGATTCATCCCAGGGATGCAAGGATGGTACAACATTAGAAAATCCATCAACATCATCCACTACATCAACAAAAAGTAGGACAAAAACCACAAGATCATCTCCATAGATGCTGAAAAGCATTTGACAAAATTCAACATCCATTCATGATAAAAACTCTCAACAAAATGGATATAGAGGGCAAGTACCGCAGCAATAATAAAGGCCACGTATGACACACCCACAACCATCATTATACTTAACAGTGAGAAGCTGCAAGCTTTTCCTTTAAGACTGGGAACAAGACAAAGATGCCCACTTTCCCCACTGTTATTCAACATAGTTCTAGAGGTCCTAGCCATAGCAATAAGACAGCACAAATAAATGTAAGGCATCCAGATTGGTACGGAAGAAGTCAAATGGTCCCTCTTGACAGATGACATGATATTGTACATAAAAAACCCTAAAGAAACCACTCCAAAACTACTAGATCTAATATTTGAATTCAGTAAATTTGCGGGATACAAAATTAATATACAGAAATCTGTTGCATTTCTATACACTAAGGGTTAACTAGCAGAAAGAGAAATCAGGAAATCAATTCCATTCACAATTGCATCAAAAAGAATAAAATACCAAGGAATAAACCTAACCAAGGAAGTGAAAGACCTATACTCTGAAAACTACAAGACACTCATGAGAGAAATTATAGAGGATACCAATAAATGGAAACACATCCCATGCTAATGGATAGGAAGAATTAATATTGTCAAAATGGCCATCCTGCCTAAAGCAATCTACAGATTCAATGCAACCCTATCAAAATACCAACAGCATTCTTCAATGAACTAGGGAAAATAGTTTTAAAATTCATATGGAACCACAAAAGACCCCAAATAGCCAAAGCAATCCTGAGAAAGAAGGATAAAGTGGGGGGAATTATGCTCCCTGACTTCAAGCTCTACTACAAAGCCACAGTAATCAAGACAATTTGGTACTGGCACAAGAACAGACCCATAGACCATTGGAACAGACTAGAGAGCCCAGATATATGCAATTAATATATGATAAAGAAGCCATGGATATACAATGGGGAAATGACAGCCTCTTCAACAGCTGGTGTTGGCAAAACTGGATAGCTCCATGTAAGAGAATGAAACTGGATCACTGTCTAACCCCATACACATAAGTAAGGTCAAAATGGATCAGAGACCTGAATGTAAGTCATGAAACCATAAAACTCTTAGAAAATAACATGGGCAAAAATCTCTTGGACATAAATATGAGCAACTTCTTCATGAACATATCCTCCTGGGCAAGGGAAACAAAAGGAAAAATGAACAAGTGCAACTATATCAAGCTGAAAAGCTTCTGCACAGCAAAGGACACCATCAGTAGAACAAAAAGACATCCTACAGTATGGGAGAATATATTCATAAACGACATATCTGATAAGGGGTTGACATCCAAATTATATAAAGAGCTCACACAGCTCAACAAACAAAAAGCAAATAACCCAATTAAAAAATGGGCAGAGGAGCTGAACACACACTTCTCCAAAGAAGAAATTCAGATGGCCAACAGGCACATGGAAAGATGCTCCACATCGCTAATCATCAGAGAAATGCAAATTAAAACCGCAATGAGATATCACCTCACACCAGTTAGAATGGCCACCATCCAAAAGACAAACAACAACAAATGTTGGTGAGGATGTGGAGAAAGGGGAACCCTTCTACACTGCTGGTGGGAATTTAAATTAGTTCAACTGTTGTGGAAGGCAGTATGGAGGTTCCTCAAAAAATTCAAAATAGAAATACCATTTGACTCAGGAATTCCACTCGTAGGAATTTACCCTAGGAATGCAGCAGCCCAGTTTGAAAAAGACATGTGCACCCCTATGTTTATCGCAGCACTATTTACAATAGCCAAGAAATGGAAACAACCTAAATGTCCATCAGTAGATCAATGGATAAAGAAGAGGTGGTACATATACACAATGGAATATTATTCAACCATAAGAAGAAAACAAATCCTACCATTTGCAACAACATGGATGGAGCTAGAGGGTATTATGCTCGATGAAATAAGCCAGGCAGAGAAAGACAAGTATCAAATGATTTCACTCATCTGTGGAGTATAAGAACAAAGCAAAAGGTGAAGGAACAAAACAGCAGCAGACTCACAGAACCTATGAATGGACTAACAGTTACCAAAGGGAAAGGGTCTGAGGAGGATGGGTAGGAAGGGATGGATAATGGGGAACAAGGACTATTATAATTAGCCCACATAATGATAATGTAGCGGGGGTGGAAGGGATACCGGGAAGGCAGTATAACACAGAGAAGACAAGTAGTGATTCTATAGCATCTTACTACGCTGATGGACAGTGACTGTAATGGGGTATGTGGTGTGCACTTGATAATAGGGGGAGTCTAGTAACCATACGTTGCTCATGTAATTTTATATTAATAATAACAAAAATAAAATAAAATAAAATGATCAGCATCTTCCAGCATATTGGCAGTATCGTGAAAGTTATTGTCCCGCTGATTCATTGGCCATTCCTTCATTGTTGTTTTCACTACTTTGGATGAAGAAGATTCTGCTGAATGTCCATGATATTTTGAAAATATATTTATTTAATATATTAGCATAATAATATTGCATAAAAAAGCTGGGGATGGGAAACTGTTTATTATTACCTCTCTCTGGATGTGCCAAGTAAATTCCTGGAGCTCTGAGAGAAGTAGAATTCCAGGCACGTATCTCGCTCAGTGCCTAAACTTTTGAGAGGCTTGGAGTTCAAGGGCCAGACCCTGGCAAGTTCAGATGGCACCTCGGTGTTCAGTTCGCCAAGTGATCTAAGTGCCAAATACAGCTATCTTTTTTTAGTCTTTATTTTATTCAGTCTGTCTGTTACTTGACCTGTTTACCTCTCCTTTATTCTTGAAATTTCATTTCTCTCCCTCTTTTCTGGGTCTCCTCCTACCTTTTGGAGATTTTTCTTTCTAACTTCTTTTCCTTAGTCTGCCTCTTGAATAGTTTGGTGGTTTCCAGAGTTTGGACATCCTCCCTTCTCACTCCACTCTGTGGTTCTCTTCTACTTAAATAACTTCAGCTATTCTGATGATTGTTAAATCTATATCTCCAGCTCATGGAGTCTTCTTTTAGCAGAAATCCTTATCTCATTATTCTCTGGAAAAATTTAAATTTGTATCTCAAGAGCTAACAAACTCATTGTCCATAAAGGATTATTTCTAAACTCTTTCCTCTTCAGTGTTGTCCTTCTCTGTAAGTGGCACCATCATGCACCCATAAAAAATCTTGGGGTCACTCCTTTCCTCAGCCTAGAAACAGCTGTCAAAGTACATAGATTTCAACTGCTTGGTAGTTATGATAGCCAACGCCTTTTCTGCTTTACTACAGCTAAAGTTTATATACTCATTTATTCAAAAGTATTTATGGAATTTCATATGTATGCCAAGCACTGAGGATACCTTAGGAACTGGTAAATCTCTGCCTAGAACTTGCATTCTGATGGAGAAAGATAATGAATGAATAGATGATTAAAGAAGAAAACATCAGAATATGCCATAAAAATGAGGTTGAAATGCCATAAAGAGGAGGTTATAAGTAATGACTGGGTAATTACTATAGTTGGGGTGACCTCTTTGAGGTGAGATCTCAATTTCAAGCAGGAGCCAGGTATGTGATACTCAGGAGGAAGGTCAATACAGAAAGATATAAAAACTTGTACAAAAGCCCTAAGATGGAAATGAGCTTCGTGTATTCAAGGAACATAAAGGAGGTCAAAATAGCAAAATCATAGTGAGAAAAGGGCGGGGCGGTTGGTAAGAGATGAAGTAAAAAAAAGGTATTCCAGGGCGAAATCTATATAGTTATAGAGGCCAGAATATGGAGATTAAATTTTATCCTAATTTATTTATTCTTAAAATTTATTCTGGTACTTTGAATGAATAGATTTTAGGGAAATACAAGGGGAGAGGAAAGTAAGTGAGCAAGGAGGGCATTGTGGAAGTCCAGGAAGGGGATGGTGATGGTTTGGAGGAAGGTCATAGTTTGATATAGTTTGATGGCTGTTACTGATGAACTGGACATGGCAGGATGGTAGGGAAAGAAAAATTAAGGATAATTCCCCAGTTTTTGGCTTTAGCATCCAGAAAGAGTACAGAGTCATTTAATAAAATGAGGAAGATTGTCAAAATAACAGTTTTGGATGGATAGAAATCAAGAGTTCTCTTCAGTCTTGCTATTTTTGAGATCCTATTAGACATCTAAAATGTGATACAGGTTAGCAGTTTGATATGTGACTAGTTTTCAAAGCAGAGGTTAGAGTAAAAGTTATAGAATGGGAGTCATGTATTAAAATTGGCATTTATACATATACTGATGAGATAATGATACAATGCTGAATATGTGCTAGCTATTATTCTAAGTATTTTACTTCATATCACATGTGTTAATTCATGTATACCTCATGACAACCCCCATTTTATAGGTGGAAAAACAGCAAAAGAAGTTATATGACTTTCCCAAGGTTACACAGCTGATAATTGGCAAGTCCAGGGTTTAACTTAAGGAGTTTGGTTTAGTAGTTCCCACTCTTAACCATGATTCATACATAGGGTGTGTATATAGCAAGAAAAGAAAAGTGGTAGCTTAACATTCTGAGGTTCTCAGGGGAGGAGAAACCAAGAAAGGAGTTTAAAGGAACAATCAATGCAACAGAGGAAATCCAGGGAAGCAGATGAGAGTGATATTATAGAAGAAGGAGGAAGAGATTATCTCAAAATGGCAGAAAGATGAAGTATGTCATCAAAAACTATTGAGAAGTCAATAAATGTACCAACAGAGAAGTTAAAATTGGATTTGACAACATCAAGGTCCTTGGCAAGCTTGACCAGGGCAGTCTTTGTGGAGGGATAAAAGCTAAAAGCCATTTGATGAGCCTTTCTTCAGAGTCATTGCATGACAATCCTTCCAAATAGCATTCCCTATCACTGTCTCATTTCTGCCCAGCCATACCTACATAGTCACCTTTCCTAACACGTTTTTCCAATGATCTTCTGGTTTATTCCCTTGTGATCTCTCTATCTCTCTCTCTTTATTCTCTCTCTATTTTTCTTACCCTTCCTACCTTCCTTAACTGTAAGCTTATGAGGTCAGTAGATTTATCTTGTTCATTTTTGTGCCCTCAGTGCCTAGCATAGTTCCAGGTATTTAAGTGGTAACTAATAAATATTTAATGACTGCGTAAAGCCTGAATTTGTCAGTAATATAAAAATGATTTTATTGAACTTACATCATAAAACTTGTTCCAGGGTAGACTTTGAGGTATTATATAATGGGAGATATAGGAAGCCGGGTTATTATCTTAGACAGTACATTCAATGTTGTGCCACTGGCGTGAAAGAAGAAAAGTTTTGAATAGGAAGCTCTTGTATTGTGTCTGTCCCAAGGAGAGTTTTGGAGGAAAGCCTCTCAGTAACTTTAGTCACATGTATTTAAGGAACCAAATAACGGTCAATACTTTGCTTACTCACTTGATTTTGCTGCTGAGACAGGAAATAACCATTTATTCTTGCCTGAGCCATCACATTTCGGCTGTCAAACAGATCACAGGGTACCACTGACTGCTAATTATGTACCTAATGCAAAGTAATTTTGGCTCATTGAGTGGTGTTTGCTGAAATATTTTTGGCTCTGAAATTTTCCTACAGATTTTCCTTTGCAACCATTGACATTTGAGCACATATTACAAGAGGCTATTTCTGATAAAACACACAAAACATGTCCGTGTATTTATCATATTAAAAGTAAGAGCTTTTCATCTGAAAATTGGCAGTAGTGCAATGTGTATACATTATTTAATCATATGATTGCAAACGTTATAGTTCTAATTTATTCTTTAAAAGAAATTTTTTTTTCAGTTTGCTTTACTTTTCATCTGTTGTCATATTCTTTATGTCTCTAGCCCTGTGGTGCCTCTTGACAAATGAATACTTTATTTTATATAATAAATTCGCCCCTAAAATTTTCAGATAGATTTGTTGTTTTAGTTTTTAAATCCACATTATTGAAGAGTACAATTAAATACACCCATTATAAGTGTAGAATAGAATGAATTTTGACAAAGACAGGCACCTATGTAGCCATCATGACAATCAAGCTAAAATATTTCTATCATATTTTAAAAATATACTCATATGCTCACAATGTAAAGTCCCCTACTGAAGAAAGTAAGGAGGTGACATAATATCATGAGAGTAGCAGAGAATTTTGAGTCAGCTGTGGTTCTATTTAATCACTTACTAGTTGTGGGAGTGTGGACAAGTCACTTAGGCCCTCTGAGCCTATTAGTGACTGATACCTATTAAGCCTTTAATAAATGTGAATTATTGTTATTCACTTATATTTCAAATAAATCTTGTAAAAGTAAAATCTTATTTTACATTAAGAGTATAAAATAGTCTCGGGAAGATAGAAATCTGTATTGTCATTCATATTTCTATGTAGTAGAGCTAAACTAAGTGGAGCTCACCTGTAATTCTGAGGGTTCTATATTTAAATAAAGAACACATTTTGGTTTTTACATTATTCCTGTCACTTATCTCTATGTAAACATGAATCCTTGTATTATCTTGTAGAAAGTTGCATTATCATTACTATCCATTGTGTGGGGGTGTATTTATACTGTAAACATTCACAGTATCCAGATAAATGCATATAATTTAGGCTCTAAAAAGATGAAAATTAAAATATAGTGCAGAACAAATTTAAAAACACTTGTAATGCATAAATATGGCATAATAATAGGCTTTAAAAGAATAAAATGGAGGTTTTCAGTCAAGTGAATGCCACACATTTTAGTTCTTGAATATAACGAAGCTGTTTGAAACATTTTTGGTAATCTTGGTCACTGTGTGTATATTAAGGGTATTCTGATATCATTTAGATTTGATTGCTGAATCAACAGGCTAAGTTTGCTTTTAGCTTGAATCAATTCTTATCCACTAAATTTTTGTATGAAGTATATATTTAACAGTGTTTCCTCAGTCTGCTTCTATGAAATATTTTTTGAAATTTAAATATAGTTGACAGACAATATTATATTGGTCTTATGTGTACAGCCTAGTGATTTGACCTACACTTTTTAGAAATCCTTTTTGTTTACTAGAGACCTCTCTTTACTTAAATAATCACACTAAATTTAGAATCAGGGAGATTGATGCCTAGATAATATCAATCCTTGAAATAGTCTCCCATAAATATATATATTCAAATGCATGTCAAACTTGGTTTGGGTTGATTTCTTTTGCAGAAAATATAGAGATCCTATGGTTCCAGTTCTGTGTACAGGTAGCGTTGTCCTTGTTACATCATTATGAGGACCACTCTGGGTGGTTCAACTCTCAAACTGATCACTTATTAGCTGTGTGTCCTTGGATGAGTTACACAACTTCTCTGTTCCTCGGTTTTTCTTTCAACAAAGTGAATACAGTAATGGTACCTCCCTTTTAGGGTTGTTATAAGAATTAGATGAATTATTACATGGAGAGCCTGCAATAGGGACTAACATGGAGTGAGCACCCAGTGAGGGTTATGCTGATGAGAACTCTTTGCAGAGAAGATGAAATTAACTTCTCCCAATTGAAACGTTCTGTGTGAAGCTAGTGGTCATTTTGTTCAAATGAATTCTGGCTTTCTGGCCCTGTACTGAAATTCTGTGAATCACTACACAGGATCCCAAGTCCCTTCCAGCTCTGGTATGCTATGATCTTTTCCATCTGGACTTTTATCTACATAAACACAATGCCTTCATTATTCAGGATGCAGACGTTTGTTGTTGGTAACTGCCCTCCACTCAAGAGCCTTCCCAGGCACTAAGCCTCACGTTGCTATGTTCCCTGCAAAATTGAGCCTTGCTGATTCTTGCACAGGCATCCGGAGAAAGCAGCCAGTTCTAAGATCAAGAGCTGCCTGGTTTCGCTGATTCATCCTTTGACATCACGGGGCAAGCCACAGACGTAATGAGAGATGATCTGCCACCTCAGCGTAGGGCAGTGGCACCATTGCGCTGTGAGCTTGGTGATCACTACAATTACCTGCTGCTTTATTGGGTAAAGTGTCCTTGGGATACGTTCACGACCTCAAGCCAGAAAAAGGCCATAAGCAGTTCAAGTAAGAACTAGAAAGGATTATCAGAGAACTGTAAAAGGCTCCCCCAATTTCAAAATTTGAAAGAAGAGACACCTTGCAGTAGTATAATGAATGACACCCCTGAGAGAGGTGGAGGAGGCACAGTTCCAGGGAATGCTTTCGTGTCAGGATCATTGTCTGAGCGGAAAGTGATTTGCTGTGGACCTTCACATCGCCAGTCAGTTCTTGGTTCTCTGCCTGTGTCTGTGACTCTATTTTCTCTAGCTCTAAAGCTGAAGGATAGCATTGTATTAGGTTACAACTTCACGCTAATTCTGGAGAAGATGAATGCATTCCCATTCATTGCATGTTTGAGTTCCAGCGAGAGGAATAATTTACAGTGAGGGCTGATGTTTTCTTGAATGCTCTATGCCAGATATTGTTATAAGTTAAGCGCTTTACAGGTGGGGTGGCTAGCTCCTTTTGGCTTGTGCAGGACTTCCCAGTTGTAGCCTGAAAGTCCCATCTTGTGGGAACCCCTCAGTTCCAGGTAAACCAGGACTCTACTGACAAGTATTTTATTTAATTATCAGTCTCTTCCATTCCCCAAAAGCCACAGTTGTTCTCTTCTGCAGCTAAATGAAGGAGGCACAGGGTGAGTTTAAGTGATTTTCTGAACGGTATAGAACTATTGCCATCTTATGAAAGTGGCCGAATGGGAACTCAAACCCAGCCAGTAGAGACACTGTCTTAGTCTATACCTGGGTTTAACTACTGGAATAAACACATAAGTTGTTGAAGGAGAACCTTTTCACCACAATGTGGCCTACCCCTTGGGTGCTTCAGTTCTTATGGATGTAGGGAAAGGAGGAAACTTATTTCTCCACCATTTCTTGGTGACAGAAAACTCTATTGGAAACTCCAGTCTCAGGAATGCCTGCCAGGGACACACAGGAATGACTTTCTGAGCCACTACAAGAAAAGAAACTAATGACTTGCAAAATTCTGCCGAAACAGCATACCTGTAACGTGCCGTTGGTGTAGCACCTGGCATAGAAACTGAGAAATAGCGTTGATGTCTAGTTTTGGGGAAAAAAACACATCAGCAAAATATGTCTTGGTTGTGTTAATGTCCTTTCTCTCTTTTTTTAAAAAAGCATGAAAAACTCTTCAGACAAATTATGATAAGATGTCTGAATGTAGGAAGTCATATTTCATTGGAAGTTACTGTTTCTTGGTTATCAGTGTTATATAAGTGATTTTTGGTAGATTTTGGTTTCCTCTGTCCCTCAGTGGCTATGTAAGCTGCCAAATGTGCTGAGTAAAGAGCCATAATAAGACCCAGACTTTCAGATTTGGAAAAGCAGTCAAATAACAAAAAAGGGGCATGGCTTACAAGTGTTACCAATGTTTACTTTCCTGAAACACTGATACTAAATAAAACACATACTCTCTAGTATTTACTAGCACATAGATCTGGTAGCATAAATTTACTATCACTAGCATATTTTTTGAAACATCATCTTAATACTCAAAGGGACAATGTTTTAGAGTAAGACAAGGAAGTTAGACTTTATCTCAACATATTTCAAAATTAGGCATTCTACTGCAAAAATATTTGACTGGACTATTGCATCCGTACAATGCCACCTGGGCCTCAGATTTCCAACTTGTTCCAGAGTTTCATTTTTTTACCAGAGTCATTGTAGAATTCCAATTTCACATCCCTGTGTTGACAGAAATGGGAGCAGCCTATGTCATGCCATTGCACTCAGTTGAGAGTCTTCTGGGCAAACTGAGAGGGGCTGAGGGACCACAGCCCCCAAGCTAGAGCCGAGAAGGAGCCAGCAGCCAGCAGCCTTGCTCCTGCCTGGGGTGCCCAAGGCAGGGACTCCTCAGCTCAGGAGCCCTCCCCTCCAATCGAGACCCCCAGCACACCAGTGAGGAGCAGTCAGAAATGTATTTGGAAGGCATACACTGGGTCTGGGAAAACATTGCCAGGCATTGGCCACTAGTACAGCGGTTGGAATGGGGAGACCTGTAGTCGCATCCTTGCTCTGCCACAAAAAAGCCCCATATGGCCTTGGCAACCTTTGTCTGCCTAAGCCTCAGTTATCCCTATGATTTTATGGCCTTCCAGGCTCCTTCTGTTATAAAACACCCAACCGTTTGATGTCCATTTCTCTTGAGATTCCTGTTTTTTGCTCATCAACAATATGTACTAAAGCCTTAACCGGTCTTACTGTGTTAGTAGATTCCTCTTTTCAAGTACAACATTCAGTTTTACCTGGCGTTTTGTGACAGTGTTCAAAATCTTGTGTTGCCTTTGTGCACAGAACTGTTTGCTGTTAATGCTAATTGTTAGGACACTGAAGTGACTGCAGACTGAGATTCACCTTTTGCTCCTGAGTTCCTCCTCCATAGAAGTTATCTGTGGAACCTGATGAAAAGTAGATGCCCGAGGTCTAAATCATGGTGATAAACAGAAAATAAACAAAAAATCAGGTTGCAAAGGAATAAGGAAGGCATTTATTTAATGTCCCCAAAATAGTGGGACGAATTGGAAGCTTGTGGGTAGTTTTGCCAAGCAAGTACAATGGCAAGTACTCATCAGCGCCCCACCCCCAGCCCCAAGACACACACTATGTCTATGTGGTCGTTAACACTTCTATATTTGGAGACTATAATTTCCTCGAGAGCAAGGTTGGTGTCTCCTTCACTACTGTATCTCCAACAGTTAGCTCAACCCCTGTCACATGTCAAGTGTCCAGTAATAGTTTGCTTTGCTAATATTGTAACTGTTGGAATTGTTGGAACTTATTTTCAGGATCTATGAGTGCCTCTTTCATGTAAAACTCTTATCATGTTCACCCCTTAGGGCAGAGTAGGAAGCAATTGCATTCAATCAAACTCAACTTCACAGAATCACTAATGTGAATTAATACCCCTTTGCATATTAAAAACTATAAGATCGATCTTCTTATAACTGCAAAATGCTGAGCCAAAGAGTTGGAGCCGGATAGGCTGTGGGTGATGGTGAAGAACTTGAAACAGGAGAGAAATTCTTATAGGATATTGTCTTTGATACTTTCAAAAAATCAGTGCCAGCTCCCTTCTCTGGCCTTTTCGAAATAAAAAGACAGTAAAGGCAAAATTTCAGGATATCATGCAAGTAAATAGACAAAAGTCCACTGTTCCAGCAATTTCTCTCTCCTTAATATAGAATTAAATAACATTCAGTACCCACCCACAATGGCCTCAGCGCTCTGCTTGTGAGGCATTTTGTTTTCTCCAGATTATTTCTACTTAAGTAGATCTGGATTCCTTACTTTTTCAGAGGGTTCACATGGCAGGTTTTGCACAAAACCTCTGTAAGAGGAAAGGTGCTGGCCTTTTCTCCCCCTGCTCTTGGGTCAGAAGCCATTGGCAGGGTGCCAGCTCACTGTGTTGCTTCACTGGAGGTGGACTAATGGACAGGTACCTGGCTGTTCTTACTAGCCAGCTTTGGCAGTAAATAGACAGCTGTTGCTTCAGCAAGTTTGTCCCTGAGTCTGCAAACACACTACAGTCATGTCACAGCATATTCCATGTGAATGGGGTGAACAGCTCATGGTGTAATTCGTTTGAGTGCAGTAGCTCAGTTTGCTCATCCCTCTTGTTTACCCTAACGAGGAACAAAAATAAAAGTCATTGATTGCATAGTGAGTATGACAAGGGATATTTCAGGCAAACAAAGACAAATTGGACCACCAGTCTTTCAAAGGAGATGCTTTCTGGGTCCAGATGTATTTGTTATGTTTACAGTATGTCAAGTTATACATGTAGGCATGACATCAGACAGACCCTGGGCTTTTCCTCCATAAGGAGCTCATAGCATTTGGCTGTGATATGTATGATATTTAGTACCCTAGAAGGAACTGTCTTTCCTAGCTGAACCTTAACTTATTTACCTCTCTGTATATCTCATGTATATGGGCAACCCTCAAGGGTGTGTAGGCCAGTCCTAAACAGGCAAAGCACAGATAGGCTTTCCTGCATCTAGACCAACGGCAACAAAATAAGATGATAGGCTAGTTGCTTAGGAGCTGCCCCCTGCGTTTAGAGCCCTTGACATAGCTTTAATTATGGACATCCTCATGGAGTTGATTCTGTGCTCTTGGATCAACAGTTTCTGTAAAATCTTTACCAAAGATCAGATTTCTTGCAACAGCTGGAAAAAGGGAGCTGTATGATTCCAAATGTTAACACAATGAACAATTAAGTTTTCCTGACACCTAGAATGCTCATGAGGCAGTGTTAGTAACACAACGGGTGAGTGAACTTCAAGTGTTGTTTGGTTTATTTCATGCAAAGAATTGAAACCAGACCAGGAGAACGGGAGAGAAGAGATCATTTCAGCTGTTGAGCCCAAAGAATCAGTCATCGTTACTGTCCCACCAAATTATTTGACTTTTGTTTGCTTGATTTTCTGTAGGGGCTCTAGGTTATGGTTTACAAAAACAGGTAGAATAAATGCGATGAAGTAGAGAGAAGCATACATTGGCACTATCCTTCTTGAGCAACTCAAACCAACAATGTTCCATTAAATCAGAAATTTACGTAAAGTGGGGCTCTTAACTAGGGTTCTAAGGAGCCATTAAACTGTATGCAACATTTTGAAGTACGTTTGAATATACAGTTTTCTGGGTGAAGTTTACGTGGCTTGAAAATGTTTTAAAAAATGGGTATATATTTTAATGGATTCTCGGATATACAGCAGCCTAATACATTAAATCTTGCTATTAATTTGTGTGTAAGTGGGAGAAAAATCTCCATATTCATAGAGTTTACACTGAAAGCTCTTTGAATCCTTTCTGCTTCTCTTGCTTGCTAAGACAGAGCCCTGGGGATAAGAGCAGCTGTTTCAGGGACACCAAGTTTAGTGCATCTCAAATATTTTACTTTTAACCCATTTGGAAGAGAAATTTTAGTAGGTGGCATTTGCTTTTCAGCCATTTTCTCTGGAATGCTTTTACCTTTCCTAGGCAAGAAAAACTCCGATTTAAGGGTTTCATCAAAACGTAGATACCACTGTACTGGATCTCAGACAGGGAAGCGCTCTGTATCTCTGGGTTGGCACAGCCCGGTGAAAACTGTTGAACTGCAGCATTTCAGTCATGGTGCCAGCCTGGTGGCTCGATGCCAGGAGTGCTATTTGGCACCAAGCGGCCAGACAAGCAGCTGGTTACTGCAGCGAATCTGAGCTGTGTGCTTGGGGCCATGACTCTGCTGCCAGATCCTCCAACCCAGTTAGCAGCTGAACCCTGGAGGCTCTTTCTGGCTCTGTTTCCTCCTCGCCTTACAGTGTGGGCTTTGCCCAGGCAGGGCGGTCGGCAGCAGGTCAGCCTGCCTGGGTCACGAGCTGTGGCGTCTGGCCGGAGTGGGATGCTCATAGACCACCTGAAGCTGAGAGTACCCTTGGCAGCTGCGGCTGCCTCTGTGAGGGCACCAGCCAGAGCGTGCTTTCACTAGGGGCTGGCAGGAGGAGGTCAGAATCACTATGAGCCGCTGGTATTGCACTCAGGCCAGGGGCGAAGAAGTGACAGCCCGCTGGCGTCTGCCTTTGGCCCTGCTGGCATCTATTTTGCGCTGTTCTTTGGGGAAAGTGCTAAGACTGAGGGGCCTGGTGAGCAAACTTATCAAGATGAAATGGACAGGAGGAGGTGGGGGGAGAGAAACCGGCCCAGGACATAGAGCCCTAATCAACGAGCATAATGACATTAGCAAGGGGTGAGCAGGGTCTTACTAAATTTTCTCTGGGTTGCCAAAGTGGAAAAAAAAAAATCCCTTCCTTAGGCTTTTTAACTCCCTTTTTCTGCCGGAACTTCTGGACCTTGAGAATTGTTGGATGGTACGCTTTTGGATGGGGGAGAGCACAGCTTTTCAGGAGGCCCAGTCTCTCAGTAGTGTTCCGCTCCTGGTGACTGGCACCGCCTGCAAGTTTGCAGCAGCTGCCGCTGAATTTAAACTGAGGTAGCAGGAGCTGGGCACAGCATGTCTGGAAAGCACTCAGCCCACTTCTTTTGTTGGGGTGGGAGTGGAGAGAAGGGGCTCCAGCGAGATTATTTTCCCACTGTTGTCTACCAGACACCATAATACAGTTTTCAGCACCGTGCCCTCCATGTTGATTCCCTGGAACTTAGAAAGCTATTCAGAATCGTGGAAAATGAAGTCTGACAATTCGAACATAGCCATCGGGTAATTCTCAGCATCTTTCAAAAGATGCCTGTAATTTCTCCCGGGGAAAGTTGAAGTATACTACAATGGTGGATCTATTAAAAATATTGGCACAGAGGAACAAGGACTCCATTGTGTGTAATTGCCGGGATTCCCACCTCACCAGAGAGAACAAGTATCAACAGGACACTTTCTATGAAACTCGTCTTTTACTTCTATTATTTGATCACTTTCCAGAACATGGCCTACGACCAGCCATATCTATCCCTTAACGTAGATGAAGTAAATAGAATGGGAATATAGTTTCAGTGTTATACTGAAGCTGTAAAATATTCTTCTCTTCTTTTTTCCTGGGGGGTGGGGGTGTGTGGTCAGGTTCACTGACATTCTTTTACTTACTTGGTCATTTAACCGGCAGACATCATTCTTGTAACTCACCAGGCACAGTGATTCTCAGGACAGTGTGGATCACAGAGCGAGCTCAGTGCATAGGGTAAGGGAGAAAAATCTGTTATTAATTTTACTAGTGAATGTTTCACTCAAAAATAATTTCACAATATAGTAGACATGAGTGTTTTTCTTATTTAGAGATCCATTGCACTTGTCGAAATAACACATGGGCATTTGAGATTTTTGTTCGTGAAGTCATGGCTGGATGGTTTGTGTTTGAGACTTCATTTTCTCCATCCCTTCTTAATCTATCTGCCAAGTTCCCACTCATACCTAAGAAAACAACTCAAAAAACATTACATCATGAATTCTGTATTCTTTCTCCAGTTTTCACAAAATCATTTGCCATAGCATGCATCTATGTTCCCCATTCCTCCTTATTTACTTGCTGGTGATCCTATTTATCACCCCATGTTCTAGTTCATTTTAACCTATTCATTTCTCCTGCTAGAATGTGGGTGCTCTGAAGGGAGAACAGTTTTTTTATCCATATTTGCCTGTACTTCAGTTTTAGTGACATTAAATTGTACAGTGAAGTGAAATCACCATTTACATCAAGAACATTTTTAGTTTCCAGATACAGAGTACTACTGATTCTCGTTATGTTCAGTCATTATTTCTATCAAGTCCCCGTGAGCACTGAATTAGCAAGTTATCAAACCATTGCTCCTGATTCAGAGGTAAGTTTCTGTAAGACTCCGATCATGACATTCTCATCAGCCAACCACTACATATGTTTGTTTTATGTGTGTATCTCTTTAAAACCACCTATTTTATATATTGTTAATTCATTAACACTGAACTCATGACCAACGGCATGAGAACCCAGGACTGAACAAAGGTTACTTAACACACTATTGTCTCCCTAAGGCACTGCCAGAAACCTAGAAATAGCAAAATTAAAACCACCAGATCAGTAAAGTGGTATATGGGAAGAGTTTATTGTGCGTATAAGAACAGTTCACAAACTGGGAGCTTTCACATTCAAAACTGATATGAAGCTCAGAGGCATGACGTTGCTGGATGGCTTATAAAGTGAAAATGAGGAAGCTATTTAACCTTTACAGGGATTGGTTATTACAGTGGGGGTTTCCAGATGACAAGGGATTGGTTAAAAGTGATTGTCTTATACCACTTTTAGGGAGATGACTTAAGTTTCTTTTATGATTATCAGAAGCATGCACAAGAAAAAAACCTAAGTTTTGCTCATGTTTGTGAAATAAGCTAGGTTTGGTTTTGCATATATGGCTTAAACAGTTTTGTCTGCTTGGGAAATTTTCAAGCCCAGTCTCCAATTTCATATTTTTTTAACAGCACATTGTAACTTCCTTGCACTTAGGAAATCTACCTACAGAGCACTTCAGCTCTATGCTTGGGGGCCATTTTAAACAGCAAAAGAAAAACAAAAAGGCACAAAATGTGCAGAATGTGGCACTAAATAGGCCACAGAAAGGACACGTGTTTACAGTACAAGTGCTAAATAAGAAGCCCAGGCATTGTCTTCTTAAATGTCAGCTGACGACAGGTCCATTGGGCAACTCAGATGTTTCACCTTCTTGCACATATCCACAATAATCATGAAACCACCACAAGTATTGACTGGGAGTTACGTGTGAATTTTAGGAAGTCAGTAATTTCACAGATTGTGTGAATCATGAAGATCAATTATATTATGTCTCACTGATATTTAATATGATAGTCATCATTTTGTTCAATCCATGAGTATGTGGTGGGGTATAGAATTAGAAAACTTAGTTTCTGTGGGGTAATTTATAAGCAGTGATTAGGAAATTTTCATTTGAAGTAGATTTTATTTTAAACTGAATGATGTATCAAAAGCGCTCCTTTTTTATCTCAAGTGTTTAATTCAGAAAAGTGAGACCATTTAAAAACATGTGTTTTCTGGAAGACACTCCACACCTCTATAATTTGCTCTAATCTAGAAGTTAATGCACTAGGAACTAAAAGTATTGAGTGCATAGAGACCTGAGCATAAATACCTGCACAGTGGATTTTCAGTAGCAGCAATGAGCTTGACTCAGAATAGCATGTAGATACACACGTATTATTGATGGTAATTCACTCTGGGGAACTTCCCTCTGCAATTTATCCAATCCACTATGTATTGCTGGATATAGTACATGCATCTTTTTATGCATCCTATGTGGGATTATGAACAGTACCAGAGGATGCATTCATTAAAACTCATAGGAAAGTAATGAGCATTTTCACAGGAACAGATTTTTTTTGCTAGTAGAAAAAAATGGGTATTGTACATGTAAGACATTATTCAAATATGTGTGCAGGGGTAAGTCTTTGAGGAAACTCAAAAATATTAAACTCTTGAATCTTTACATAAATATTTTCCATTAGAGAGCCAAGTGTCTGTGTGTGGAAGGTGATATAAGAAATGCTTCACAAGGCCCGCATCCTGCCATAGCCTGGACAGTATGAGGAGGAAGGGAGGCATAACGCAAGAATTAATCAAGCATACATGGGAAAAATGGGCGAAAAAGGCCAAAAGGCACTAACTTCCAGTTATAAAATAACCAAGTCCTGGGGATGTCAGGCAGCATGGTGACTACAGTTAATAATACTGTGTTGCATATTCAGAACTTGCTAAGAGAGTAAATCTTAAAAGTTCTCATCACACAACAAACAAACCAAGTATATAAATAACTTACATACAAGGGTGATAGATCTAAACTAACATCATAGAGATGTAATCAGAATAGGAAGACCTAGAAGATGTCTTTGGAGGTGAACCTTGCATTATGATGAGACAGAAAGAACAGCATGAACGGTGGTATGCATGGGACAGCCCGGGGCACACCTACAGCCACATTTCAGTTCAGCTTGACTAGTGTGTGTGGAGCATACGGCATGAGCTGGCATAGGGGTCAGTCTGACTCACTCAAATCAGAAATCTGGGAGGCATCCTCAGCGCTGCTTTGCTCCACCTCCACATCCAGTCAGCCGCCAGGTCCTGTCCTGTTTGTCTCCTAGGTCTTCCTGACTTTGTTTGTCCTTTTTACTTCGCCCTCCCCACTATTACTTCCACCCAGAGTCCTGCCGCCTCACACTGGAAAGGCCTCTTGACTGTTCCCCTTGTCTCTAACTAAGGCCTTCCCGTTTGTGCTCCACACTGCAACTAGAACCCGCTTCACCACATGTGACCCAGATGGTGTCACCTCTAAGTCCAGAGCCCTTCAAGTAGTCTCAGAGTCCTTGCAGGTTGTAAAGGCCCCTCAAGATCAAGTAGGTTCCATTTCCTTCTCTACCCTTACCTCCTACCACTTCTCACCTTGCGCCCTGTAGTTCAACATGAACAGACTCACCTCAAGTTGCTATGACTGCCATGTCATCCTCTGCCTCCCGGCTTTCACACTTGCTGTAACCTCTGTCTGAAACACTCTCCCTCCCCATAACCTACCTAGGTAAGTCCTATGCACCTGTTCAAGTGTCACTCTACATGCCAGTTCCTCTAGGAAGCCCTTCCTGATGCCTCTCAGATTACAACAGATGGCCTTCTGAATTTCTCACATTGTACACTGTGATTAGTCCATATACTATTAATACACAGTATATTATAATTGCATCCTTAAATTGTTGGCCTCCATTCTAACTAGACTGTAAGCTCCTTGCAGACAAGGACTACATTTTATTTACCACTCAATAATTTCCAGTATAAATTGATTGTGTACAATAATAGGTACAGCAGTAGTAATAATTTTTGGAGGAAGGCTAGTGCTAAAACAGATACATAGCCAGAAATAAGCATTATTTATCTGTATTTGGTATATCTTATATATACATGGTTCATGGTTACACATGGTTAAGCCTTTTAATTATACAGAAATAATAAAAGATCTACTGAAAATCTTAACAGGACAAATGAAAGAAGAGCTGTTGTTGAAACAGTTTTTCAAAACATATGTATGAGTATTGCAGATCACCAGTCTCTTCTGAGTATGTGGACAGAAAGGCATTAAGCAAGATAACCATTAATTCCATACTTCTGTACTCTCACCTGAGCACAGCATATTATACAACTTCCTGTAAACAGTGAGGGCTATTTCTCTTTTATTCAGTTTCCCAAAAATGTTTCTCTGTAATTAACTAATTTTCCTTCTAAGTCATGATGAGAGGGAGGCTGGGTGGTGAGGTAAATAATGTGACAGCCATCGGGAGATTTTGTTTTGAGCCTGTCACCTTAGGTAAATTATTTTGACTCTGCTAAAGGAGCTGCTGGGATGAGTTGATCAGATCTTGCAAGTTCTTTGTGCCCACAGACAAGTGAGTTATTAGCACTCTTTGGGTGCAGTGCACTCTCTAAGGTCCATTGATAAACACACATCATATTTTCTTAATTATCTTTACGAATCCAATTGATAAGGTTAGTCTGCTTGCCTCAGAGCTTCCTCACCTCCTCTTCCCATGGCTTAATAGTTCAGCAACACACTGTATCACGCGATAGGATTGGTGGGAGAGTACCTCTCATCAAGAGTGCCATCAGGCTGCCCTCGAATTTGAGGGCTTGATCTGTCTACTCTTCTTGTCCTACAGCCAGCTGAAAAATTACAAAAGCATGTAACCCTCATCTAAAAAAATAAAGAGTGCCATTATTTGTTATCTGCCTGTTTAGGATTCCGTAAAGACAAATTCTAATTTTCTTAGAACCTCTCCTCTGCTTCAGGGTATAGGTGCTTATCATCATGAGATATAGGCTTTCATTCAGTCTTTAATTTAGCTAACTCCTAATAATTGCCAGCTATGCTTAAGTCACTATGATCAGTGCTGAAAATAAGATGATTATAGTAAAGACCCAGCCCATGAGGACAGGACCTTAGAGGTGAGTGGGCAGAAAAAGAGAAGGAAATAATCATATCAGCGTGCTAAATGCACACTTTCTAACTTAAAACCTTTCTGCCTTAGGTGCATTTCCGTCATACAGACCCTGTGAGTAAGTGCAATAGAAAGTTTAGGCCAAAATCGTGAGAATATGAAGCAAAAATACAGAATTGAGAGACTCCCAGAATCACGGTGGTAGAGTGGGCATTAAAACACATCAAGCCCAAACTATTTTCCATCTAAAAGCCAAGCGTCCAGTGGTCTGCGAGCATAGCTTGAACATTTCTCATGAGATATACTCCCTACCTCTTGATATATTTCATGTCACTGTTGATCAACTTTCATTGTTTATGAGGTATTTTCTTGTAATGAATCCAACTACATCTTGCCGTACAAAACGAAGCTGATTCTTCTTCAGTGTAACAGCCTTGCAAGTATGACAAGGTAATTGTCAGTGCCCTTGGGTCTGGTCCCCAGGCTAAATAAAATCGATACACTATTGGTAGAAGTCTGTTTGCTGTCCCAGAGTCTTCTCTGAATATACATAATGGAATAGTATTTTTCAATATGCCACTTACAATCAGTGGGTGCTGAGATCAATCTGGTGAATAAGAATTAGAATAGGGTGAGGTACAAAATCTCAGCATGTTTTATGCATAGTAAGCATAAGTATTGTTTCCTCAAGGTTCATTTCAGGTGTGTGTTTCTGCGTGCCCTTCTGTTTGTGTTGGCGTATGGACTGAATCCCAGATTTAAATCATTTCTTGATGAGAATCGCAATAAATAAAATAATAAAATACCACTGATATGTCCCTACAGGACACTTCACATACCTTAAATAAGTGCTTCTCAAATGTCAGTGTGCTTAAGAATCCCCTGGAGAGTTTGCTAAAAAACAGATTATGCCCCGTTCCCCCACCCCCGTTTCCGGCTTCTGCTTCAGAGAGTCTGGGGAGGGATGAACTGCACTGAAATGTTAATGTGAACTGCATTTTTCGTGAGTCCCTGGGCTCTGCTGCTGTGCTCACCTGTGGAGCCCCCTCTGTGTACCCTGCCCCTGGTGACATGTGACACAGTGACGTAAGAACTGAGTGAGGACGTGGGTGTCAATCTACATAGTAAATGCTCAGTAATGCTTAATGTAGTTAGCAAAGCCTAATTTTTTCTATATTTTTAAGTCAAACTAAATGCAAGTAGACATTTTTAGTGCATTCTCCTCACACCCCACTTTGGGGACAGTTGGAGAACTGGGAATAGTGCTGGAAGTGGTGATCAGACTTAGAGACATCAACTGGAGAACGACATCCAGACAGCAGTGTCTGAGTCCCAAGAGTTAGCTCATTTATATCCGCTGGCCTCAGACAGGGTCTGACCCATCTTAGTTCTGTAACACATGTTCTATACTTTCTTGAACGGTCCTCAATTCATCTGAGAGAGAACTTAGACTCAGTGGCCTCGTTTTTCTTTTATGGTCTCACCATTGGTTCCACTAATTTCTCCAGTCCCAAGTTGATTTTCTTGAACAGAAAACTCCAGTGCAAAAGAATCCAGAAGCTGTGCGTCCTGCTTGTCATTTCCGGCTGGCACCAGGAGGTTGCGAGCAGATGTCCTGTCTTGATTTTCGACTTTTGCTGCTGTGGGTCCTCTCCAACACCTAGTTTCTCTTCTTCCTCTCTTGTGCTCCTTGTTTTATATAAGTATCCCAAGTCTCCTTTGGGGAATACTTTGCACAGCAGGCTTGCAGTTTTGAGGGACTTGCCCACCCTCTGAAGCTGTCTTTCCCGTCAGAGGCTTGTGCCTTGGCATCCTGCCCGTTCCTTTCGCTCTGTTGTCTTCTCCTTTCCCTTCCTGATAGCCAAGACCTCACTTGGCTTTCCCTTTCCAAGTCTTCCTGAGTCTTTCTGTGCCACAGTCCCTCACTCCAGTACTCTCCTCTTATACAGACAAAAAACAATACATGACATCCCTGGCTTTGCACAATGCCAAGAATGTTAACAAACTGTAACAGTTGCTGAAGAAGCTTTGATAGCTGCAGATTGGAAAAGAGTACATCTTGGTAATATTGCAACATTTTGCAGGGGGAGCACTTGAAACATGTAGCTAGCAGTAGGAAATGGTGTACTACTCTTGAGATATTCTTGACTCTTTAATATTTTGGACTGTAACAACAGGAAGTCTCAATATGAAAAAGCGGTCTAACCTTCTGAGTTCAAATCTGCCTTATTAGTCTTATAAATTTAGGGCAAGTTACTTAATGTTCAGTCTCCATTGCTTTCTCTTCAAATGAGGCAATAATACATCAAGAGGCTGAGTGATTTAAGTGTATGATAAAATATAAAGAATTGCTTTCATGGAAGATTCTGCCCTAATTACCACTGTTAGTCTGATTCCTGAATTGCAACTTCCTTTGTTAGGTTGAATTTCTCTACAGATCCTTTCTCAGTGGTGTTAACATCAACTACTGATGGCTTTCTTCCTTTTAGGAGAGGCTCTCTTCCATCTATTCTATTCATTCACTTAATCTTGTGGTCAGTTCCAAATATTTAATGATAAATCACTGGCAACTTACTTGATTGTACACTATCATATGTCACCTCCTAATTGGATGGCATATTCTCATTTATTTCTGTTGTCCATTTCCTAAGCTTTCTGGGCAGGCCAGGCCAGTGTTGGCAGTTGCCTGGCTTTGGATATAGAGCTGCTACATCTCACTTTTCTTGGTTGCTTCTTAAATGTCAGCTGAGATAATGCTCACTCTGCTTTCCCCAGCATTACCCAGCCCACAGAATGGATATAACATTTACCTTTCCCCTGCTTCCCCTGTTTTAGCAGTATCAATAAAGCTGTTTTTGATGCTATGCCAAAATGTATATTCATAGATTGATACCACGGCTAGGTTGTTGAGAATAATAAATCCATGAGCTAGAGGATGGATTTTGCCATTAGGAGCTCTTTACTTATTGTTTTTGCTTAGAAGCACAAAATAATTTAAGAAATCTAAGACTAGAATTGCAAAATTAAAGCCATTTCTTTTCAGATAGCTTTAGCTTTTTAGATATGTACTTTGCTTGCTCTCATTCAGCACATTTTTATTAAGTGCTTATTATATGACTGGTGCTGTTTTAGGTGTTGGGATATGAAAGGGTGACAATGTAGGTAGGATGATGTCCTTATGACTCTTTAATGAAGGGAGGTGGACATGAAACTACAAAAAGCTAATGAAGAAAAGTAGGGGGTGTCATGAGTGTTTCTCTTAAAGGGTTTGATTTAAGCTGGAGAGGAGGGCTTCCTCAGGGACAGGCTTCCATGACAGTGTGATATTTATGTGGTCTGTGTCTCCAGAATGTCTTTGTGGTACAGTCACACACGGCTTTCTATTTAAACTGCTTTTAGGTAAATGCTCGGGTATTACTGGTGCTCAGGTAAAGAGTCAGTGAGCACATGTAGCCATATCAATATAACTTTAGACCAGCAAAGAAGCATGGTGACTATGCAACTTCTCCACAGCCCTGGCCTGCTGGGAAATGCCTTTCAAACATTTCGCTTAGATGTATATGAATCTAGCTTTTGAGATGGCCAGGTTAATATATTGAAATTCAGAGCCACACATGTGGTTCTTCAGATTTGCAGACAAGTTCTGATTCTTCCTAAGCCCAGAATACCACCATTGCTCCTTTCTAGGCCTGTTGGCATGATTCTCTTGGGGTCCATTGGTCACAAAAACATTGCAGACCCACTTGTCAAAATATTAAAATTCCAGGATCGTACATTTGTGGTTAGTTGGGAAAACAATGTGAACATAGAAATTTCCTTCATTTGCAGAAGGGCCCCTGGGGCCCTCCGCTGGGCACAGTAGCTGGAATACTGACCATTCATCCAGTGAGCACCCAATGACTTAAAAGTCCTCTGCAGTTGGCTTTGCAGATGGTATTTCACCCTCTTTTGCTCCCTAACGTATCCCCCACAGTGTTCTCTTATTTACACACTACATTAAACCACTTAGATAAACACAACTTAGATAAACAAAATAAGAAATGGAGTGTAACCCATTGCCTTATGTATTCTTAGGTAACTGACGCCTCCCCACCTTCCATTGCATTTATCAAAGCACAGGTCAGAACTGATGGCCAAGCAGGTGCTCTAATAGACCAGCACACTGTTTCATGCATAATGCATAGTGAGGGTCTTTGGGTGATCTTTCAGTGCTCTCTAGTGATCTTGCTCATTGCACACCTGCTGCTCTGAAATAACTCATGTGAAAAAGGACCACAATTCTGTAGAAAGTCAGCCTGGCCACTAGCTGGGCTCTGAGGTTTTCTAAGATACAATAAATGTAAGAAGAAAACAAATTAAGTATGAAGTTGTAGTGAGTGAGGATGGGAGACAAGAGGTGAGATCCCTAGGGAACAAGAAAAGTGGATGGTTTCTAGACCCCCTTCTAAGGTGGGTGAATGGCCGACGGCCGGACATTTGTTTTGGTTCAAGATTGTCAAAAGGACCATTTGCTCAAGACTGGAGTTCAGCCTGCAGGTCATTCTCATTCTCTGCTTCCCAGAACCCCCAGACTCTAAATTTGAATTTAAAGGGGACCAGATTATCAGCCTGACAAGGCTTTCAAATGAGTTGTTCAAGCCCTGGTTACTCTCAGTGGAACTAGAAGCAGTTTAAAACTAGGACCTTGTTATGAAAATTCTTTTTTTAACATCATCTATGGCACTTACTGTACTTAACAGGCACCAAAGAAATATTTGGCTGCTAGACTGAGTTCTCTATGGCTGCCAGGGTTCACAGGTTGTCGACGAACATCACAGGCTGAATGTTGTTCATCAGAAAAAAAAAAACCATCTCTGAGATTCATCTCAAGTGCTGCTTCCTCTGGGAAGCCTGAAGGACTCATCTTCCTCTGCCACGGCCACCCTGTCCCCTGGCCCCAGCATAGGTGTACCCATCCTGTCCTTGCTCCCTTATGATGTTTACATTCTTTTTACTTCAGTCATAGCTGCTTGGTACCACTCACACCATATTGTTCATGTTAGTTTTCATGACTGTGATCCTGCTTTAGTTGAGAAGCACTTTGGGGACAGACTAGTATCTGATTCATGTCTGTATTCCCAGGACAATGACTGGAACAGAGAAGCAAGGTATATAGTTTATAAAATAGCATAAATGAATAGTAAATAATAAATATGACAATGATAAACACCTTCCTTTCCCTATCTAGCTCAATCTCATTTCTCAGAAAGAAGAGGAAGATAAAACAAAAGGTCTTAAAAATAGGGAGTGGGAAATGTAAATCTAGCTGTTTCTTTCTCTTTCCTTCTGAAAAACCACAGCAGAAATCACATGAATGAAAGACATAAATGTCAGCAAATGGATTCATTGGTGTTAACCGTGCCGGCTTCCTGGGGTAATGCTTGAGCGTTAGTAGTTAGGCAATACATTTTAATGACTGTTTCTAACATACAAGAGTATATTTAGAAATGAGAATACTATAGCACTTAAATAATTAATAATAAATAATTAATATGTTCCTCTAGAGAAGTGGATTCTATTATCTCTGTTCTATATGGTGGTTTCCCTTTATCTTTTTAAAAGGCTTTATGATTTCGGGCCAAAATAGAGAGGGAGAGGGACGTGTTTTTCCTTTGAAATATATTTTTTTTCCACTGCATGTCTAGTAAGCCTCCTGAGCCTGGAAGCCTTTCAGAAATATACACTTTGTATTTATAGGTTCAGGTATCTATATGGTAAAAAACTCTTTAATTGGAATACTTTATGGAAAGTCCTAAAAAAGGAGTTGTCAATGACAGACATCATTGCTATTCAGATCATTTTTTTTCCAAAAGCAACTAGTTCATATTACTGACTTTTTAAAGTCTCCCTAGGTATTCTTTCAGCCACGCAGATTCAGAAATCACTTAAATCGTACTTTCCATATATGCTTTGTTATTTTATTTCTTGTATTCCATCCTAATTTGTGTCTGGGCACATTATAGTGGAATTGATGAGGAGAGAAAGATTTGGTCATTCTGGTTTGCCCTGGGCCATCTAAACAGCTGTGTAAGCAGCAGGTTCTGGAAACACTGGGCTCACAACTTTTGGATATAATTCAAGAATGAGCGTGACTCCACCTCAAGACCTCACTCACTGCCTGGAACTGTTGCTTTGTGGTCATTCTGGAAGTCAAAATTCAGTATGAATGCCTCTTGAGAAATGCTTTTAATGAACTATAAAAATCAGTAGTCTGAAGGGAAGGCCATTCTGATTAGTAATTATACCCATTTCTGCACACCCATGCCAATTAAGGACTATAGATATGTAACAAGGAGATACAACAGTATTGCAACCACAGCTAAATTATGGCAACTGACCAAACACATACCTGGAAGTTGGTGATTTCTTTGTGAAAAGCAGAGTTCAGCCTCCTGTGCTTCACCTGTCCCTTTGAAGTGTCCTCTCCATGAACTCTCCAGATTGCTTTCATTTTAAATAATTGTTTCAAATGCACAAACCTAGTGATTGTTTGATTACCTCTTTTTTTTTTGGCCTTGTGGGGAAGATTAAATATTTAAGACTGTTTTTTTTTTTAGATCATGCATTTGCACAGCTTTTGAATTCTTATGAAATAAAATTGCTCTTAATGAAACATCTGAAAACATGAACAAACAGTGAACAAGCCGAGTTCTTCAGAATAATGATGCTATTGTTAGGTGATTGAATACTTGGGAGATTAATATCATGGTGTACTGGCATGTTGCGTAATTCTAGCCATAATTTAACAGTAAAACCTACTTAAGAAATCAGGAGGCTGAACGGCTTGTCAGACACAAGGCACACACAGAGAGAGCAACACAATGACAAATTAGGCACTGTTTATATACAGACATAGTTGGTCTTATTTTTTCCTTAATCTGTGATTTAGGTAATAATTGCACTGTAATTTTAACTCTCTGTGCAATTTGAATGCTTGCTTAATTGTTTTATTACCATTGTATTTACTAATACTAATACAGGGTGCCAGTGAAATTTGGCTCTACGTCCCTAAGTGTTTATTTACATAAGACAGGCATTGATTTAGACTTGATAACACATATCCCATTCTCACTAGATGACTCTAAAATTGTTTGACCAAAGGCTATGGGGACATTTTAGGCCAAGTGAAAATGTGTAATTAAACTGCTTAAGTGTTCTCACATTCTCCAAGCCAGGCTTTTCTTTTCCTTTGCATATTTTACAGAATTCTTCAGATGAGACCAACATGCCTTTTGCTTAACTTTTGGCATACCATGCAACATCTTCCGGTATTAGCAATAGACTTTCAGAACATGTCAGCTGAAAGCTGTACAAAATCTTGCAAAAGGGGAAGAAAAAAAGGATCTCACATGACATTCAAATCTATCTTTCAGCTAGTCAGCTTTGGCAAATGCAGAGTTTCACTAACTTGAAAAGTTGTATTGACTTTTAATACAAAGTTAATCTCTTCTAGCTCCTAGGTTCTACAAACACACATGGAATCGCATGACTTTGTGTATGTTCCGAAACAGTGTGTTTGTGAGAGTGATGTGCATATGATATCCTTGGAGGTCTTGTTAAATTGTAGATTCTGATTCAGGAGGTCTGAGGTGAGGGTTCAACTGTGCATTTACAAGGAGCTCAAACTGATGTTGATTATGTTGCTCCATACCTTGTACTTTGAATAGGAAGGTCCTAAAACATGAGACTTAAACATCTTTTGTAGGTGGAAGAGTCAGGCTTCACAAAGTACATAGATGTGTGATACTGTTAAAAGAACTAAGGGTCTATTAGGCCTCTTGTCAGGGTAGAGGAATAAATAATGTTTCCCTTTGCCTCTGAGCTAAAGTTTAACCTTTCAAAGAATACTGTTGATACCTTCAGCTATTTTGTTTCTCTACACTAATGTGGTCTCATAGATCTATAATGCAGCAATATATACGACCATGGAAGTGACTTCAAGTCATAAAAGATCCCATAAATCGGGTTGCTTTTGTTGCTTTTGTGGTTTTAAAATGAACTGAAGAGTCTGCCAGCCATCTACATGCTACATCGATATTCTTGAAATTTTCCATCCTTCCAAAAGGAAGGACGAATAAGATCTGCATGTCCTCTGACTTTTGTGTGGCGGATCCCCCAGAAGGCTTGTGGTAGAATTTAAGTTGTTTAGGTGGCTGCACACAATACCCGTATGTTACCTCCAGAAAGGCTCAGCTTTTTATGTAGCCATTACCCTTGGAAAAACACGTGGTGTTAACCTAATCTGGAATAAGTTATGCACGTGGCAGATCCTGAGTACTTGGTAAAATACAGTAACTATGTAGGACTTAGGTAGCACTTTTGGGCTTTCTAGTATGAGTACTATAATGTCTTATGTAATATTTGAGAAATGAATTAAGAGGAACATTTATTTCTGCTCTTAATTTTGTCTCTATGGTAATACCAGAAAACAATTCTATTTTGACTGTCAAAGACTTATTATTTGAATTATTTAAATTCTCTCTTAACTAGTTTATTTCATATGGAGCCAGTTTTTTAAGCTAGAAGAGTCTCCTCCAGACCTAATATAAATTGCCTGAAATTGACCCAAATTTTGTGGAGACAGAATCTTCTACAGAACAAGTGTTTGGAAACATGAATGTTCTCTAGATGATGTCATTTTTGCTATTCTGGCCTGTATTACACTCAAAGACACACACATACAGAGTCAAAATTCCACTTCAGAGCATAGTGAGTTATACACACATAGTGGGACATAAACATTACAAACATTTACCTCTTCTAAAACAATCAGATCATATGCTGAAACTAGTTCCTGACTCAATAAAGTTATAGTATATTGATTCTCATAAATAGCAGGAACGCATGCCAGAAAACTTTGCGTCATTTAGATTTGTCCATCAGGTTTCATTAATGCGTTGTTTACTAATCTGTAAAACTTAGAAATCTTACAAAGAATGATAATATTTGATCCTAACAGTTTAGGAAATATTAAAGAAGTCTGCAATATTAAACATTGGTAAGGTTGTGGAGAAACATAATCTGCTGGTTGATGACACTACTTTGGGGTAACAACATGTGTTTTGAGTGCTTCAGTTCTTCTGAACACAGAGTGTAGTAAAACTCTTTTTCATTTATACCGTAAATAGATATGAAAATATTAATAACAGCAATGTTTATCACAGCAAAACCAAGGCGTGTGTATGGATGAATCTAAGTGAAAATAGACAGGAGCTCTGACACACAAATTGGGAATTATTTGCTGAAAGGAACATTATAACTCAGTGAAAATAAAAGAATCACAGCCCCTTGCTCCAGCATGGTTGATTTCATGATTTGAAATGTTAAGTGAAAATAAGCAAGTTCTGGTAAAATATGTAAACTATGACTCATTTAAGTAAAGTTCCATTAACATGAGCAAAACTAAGCAATATATATCCTATACATACGCTCATATGATAGAAAAAGGTAAGGGCATGCAAGATAGTGGTTATCTATAAAGGAAAGTGAAAGAAATGGGATTACAGAAAGGGAAGCAAGGTATTTCACACTTACAACTAATTTATTTCTTACATTCTGTGATGTGTGTTCATCTAAAAAATTTTTACGTCTCTTACATGTTACAAATAATCTCATATTCAAAATTCATTTACATGTAAGTATTAATATATTTATATAAATTAATATATAGTTCAATATAAAGTCTGCAATTATAACATGATATCTGATATCTAATTAAAATAAACCTATTTTTATTTGAATGATAATAAATGCAATATTCTGAATCATAATAAATTATAAGTAAAACAAGGTTTGGATATAAACAAACTAAACTTTTTAAAAAATCAATAACTGACCTCACACTTTGACTTTTGTGTATAATGTAGAAAATTATGTCTGAAAACATTGCAGATTTTAAGCTTTTTAAATGTTTGTTTTAAAAATTCAGTTTGATAGTAAATACTGTAAAATACTCAGCTGCCCTTATACAGGAAATTAAAGTCCATAGTTTGAAAGACTCCTTTGAGTCTTTAGAAGACATGTCACTTAGGAGCAGTGAATGGATTCTCTTAAGTGCATCATGATTTTAAATAGAAACATTAGTTATTTCTCAGACAAGGCTAAATCTTTTCTCTGAGTGACCCCACTGCAGGGACTGTTGGAAAAGGCCTTTCTATAGGCACACATACACCAAAACATACAAACACACAGATTGCCATGCTTTCTAATTTTTTTTTTTAGAAGCATGTAATTTCCAGGAGGAAGCAATACATGTTAGATGATAAGATATTTGTAGCAATACTAAGTCTAAAATAGCTGGCAGACATATGCATTGGTAGGTATCAGTTGTCTATGCCTTTATTCTTTTTAGAAGTTTCTTGATTTGCTGACATAACACTAAAATGATGGTATACTTGAAACAAGAAAAGGCAGTTGAAAAACACTAAATGAGTTGTCACCTTTCCATTCCTGAGACCATTCATTTGGTGCATGGTACTATTCACTAAAAATAAGTTACTTTGTTAATTAATAGTAATAATTATTCCTTTGTTAAGTGTGTGATTGTAAGCCACCCAATGATGATCAATTCTTTTTTCATATCTGCGTGTTTGTGTGTATGTGGCTTACACTGCTGAAGTTTTCTAATAGCATTGAAATATTTTCTATGTAATATACATTGATTTTGGCATTGCTTACACTTAAAAGTCATGTAGGGAGTCCCTTAAAATATTACTGCTGGGTACGAAATTATGTAAGTAGTAATATCATGTGAAATACATAAACAAAAAAAACATATGAAGAAGAGGAAATGACCCAACATAGCAAGTGTTTGCATGGTGAAATTATAAATAATTTCTTTGTATGTTTTCCTACATTTTCCAAATAGGACTTTATAAGATATATTCCCTCTATAATGGAAAAATAATCAGCATATTAAAATGTCAGTCCACAGGTGAAGAGTGGGTGGAAGACTGTTAAGAGAATTTCAATTTTATGGGAATGAAATGTGGCTTTTCATTACATTTAATGCTAAGAAAAGTGGAACCAATTATGTTTCCACAGCATATGGGAAGTACATGCCATCTAAACATAACAACTTTTTACTTTGGCCTACCAGTGGGTAACTTTAAGACAAGTGAACAAGCGGCCATCTCCTGAGCAGAATAGATTAACATCTTGCTCGTAGGTGAGTTCCCATTACGTGACACACATTTGTAAGCTCGGTACAGTGAAACTCATGCTAACCCATTTGGGAGAAATCATGAAGCTTCAAAGGTTATCCACCTGGGTTGGAATCAGGCTTATTGGCAAGAAATAAATACATGTATGGGGATACAGGGCATGTGCTATTCTCTTCTCAATACTACTATTTTTCTTGCTATAATTAATTTTATATCTGGGGACTTAGCTTTTGCTTTCCATTTTTTGTGGTTGGGTTTTTGTTTCTGTTTTTTTTTTTTCCCAAATTACTGTCCTTTGATATGGGCAAACATTTCTTTACAGAATAAAAATCAATCTGTGGCTGACCCTTTGTCAGGTCCTCTTTTTTGTAGTTTTGCCTGTATGATTTTTCTTTAACCCATACAAATGGTCCTAAGTTAAGGATTTTAGAAACTTCAAATATAAAAGTAAAATTTCTTGGGGAAACAGTTGGATGGAAAGTATTTCTTGCTGCTCCACATCCATGTGGCTCCTTTTCATTAGAAAATATTGTTATCTTTTGCCACCAATCCTATTATTTGCTGAATGTTTCACTGAAAAATTCTGTGACAGAAAATTTCACTAATCATCAGCGGACAGCTTCTTGGTTACGTTCTCACAAACGGAATGCACACATGTAACCAGTCAATGCATTAAACAGAACATGGCCAGCAGTGCAAAACCCCTTCCTGTCCATTCTAGTTCCTAACTCTTTCCAAGGATAACCACTATCCTGATTTCCGGTACATTAATTTATATATACAAATAGAATCATATAATAAGTACTTTTGTCCATCTGGTATCTTTTCCTCAGCACTGGTGAATCATCTACATTGTCGTTTGTAGCTAGAGCTTCTCATTCCCATCATGGTACAGTTTTCCATTGTTTGAATAAACCCAGCATATTTACCCATTACATTATTGTTGGCCATTTGGGTTGTTTCCAGATTTAGACTGCTGCTGAACATTTCCTATGAACTGTTTTTAATACAAGGAAAAAGAAGCAGTTTATCTAGCCATTTTATATATTGTGGGTCTAACAGGAAAAAAAATGTTGCATTTTTAAGTTTTCTTTAAGCGCATTATTTATCTAGAAATCTACATCTGTTGCCAATGCAACAAATTTTATTGAATACCTATTCTCTACTGTCTTCTGTATAATGGCTGGGTGATACAAATGAGGAAGACAGTCTCTGTTCTCAAGTAACTCTCGGAAATAAACCCGTGCTTACCATTCAGTGAAGACAAAAGCCATGATTGAGGTAGCACGGGGCACCCTGGCGGAGGAGATGCTCCTTTCTCAGCTAAAAGAAACTGAGCTTACTGTCTTCCCTGACACAGTAAAGATAAGTTACATAAAGCATTGGGGAGGGCCAAATGACTATTAAGGCATAAAAGTATTCTTGGATTTTTTTCTTTTTTTTTGCTGAGATGATGGCAAACCAGTTGAGTAATTTACACAAATACTATCACGATAGTAAAGAGTTTATTTTGTTCTCAACAGTGTCTATAATGGGTTCTTAAGGCTCAAGTTAACACATAAAAATAAAAAGAATAATTAATCAACCACAGTGCACTTGTCAGTAAGTGATTAGCTTTAATGAGTTTCTCCTTTTCTATTTGTACCATAGTTAAGAACAGCTGGTTCTGTCTTTCCTGCAGGAGCATTACCACATAGTCAAATGTTTGCTGTGTTTCTACTAGATGTGGATACGCTGTGCACCATAAACATGTACAAACCACGGATTCTCCTTCTTAAGTACTATGGGGCATGATCTGTGCTTAAAAACAAGATTTATGGTCATAGGTGTTTCAAGAAAGCATGAAAACAAAGTTTTGGGTTATGAGAGTATAGGCATTATATTACACTGAGAGCATTGAAGGAGCCTTGTAGAAGAGCTTAGAGACCATATATTCAAGCTTTATTAAATAAGAGTTGATCTAGTAAAAAGAATCCATAAGGAAGACACGATAATCTTCTTGGCATGTCAGGAGCAGCTCAATATTTTTCATGCATTTTCCAACTAGCTCACGACCTTCCCAAGTGGTACAGGCTAAAAAAAGTATCCTAGTTGTGTTCTTTGTTATGTAAAACATTTTCCCTAGTGGAATGAAAGGAATGCACCAGGGGTATGTGTACATATACACCTACAGTAATATTGGGAAGGTTTAAAGCAAAAGGACCAAAAGCCACTGGTAATTGAGTTGAGATAGCATTGCATGAATTTTGCAACCTACTCACTTTTGTAATTATGTTTTTAGAATCTATTTATAACATCAGCCTGAATTTTCTGACCATTAGGTACATGAATGATTGATTATCACCCCAGCAACTACTGTCTTGGAGTAACTATGATAAACTAATCATTAAGCTAGGATGCTCAACATGCAGATTTTTATTCAGCCTTCTCATTTACCTGGGGTGGTAGTTATATATATATTGTATATAATTTAAAAAGTACTATAGATAATACAGAGACTCTGTAAGGCAAGTAATCTTCACATAGATAATTGGACTGCACTATTGATTTATGTTACGAATTATTTGAATAGCCAGTGGACAGTGGTCTTCCTGATGTATAGTTCCACAAGGACTAAATCTTTTGGGGTTATACGAGCAGCTTTATTTAATATCCTTCTCAAAATGTAATGCAAAGAGATTGACGTATTGAGAAAAACGACTGTCCTTATCCACTTAGGTACTTAGGTATAAGAGGACTGGTTTAAATTAAAGTTGGTCTTGATTTTCACCGTCTCGGCTTTTTGTATGTGTGAACTTTAAGAAAAAATGAAAATTACCTTCATGGGACTACTTCTTTCTACCTTATGTGGTTTTTGTCTAATTTTCCATTGTGAGTCCTGATTCTTTTAAATGAAGCAGTAGCATTCTTGTATTACTTAATCACAGAAATGCATTTTTAAATGCTACCAAGCTCAGAAAGATTCCACTGACAGCTCAAGACTACCCTTCTTTTACAGACAAATCTCCCTGGAAAATACATCATCTAGTTCTTTGCATTAGCCACTTCCTCATACAAATAGCGAAAACTGTGTGTCCATTAAAATGCTTAGAGCAGCTCCTATACTACATGGAATTCCTCTTCAGTATTTTATGTCAACTTATTTCTAGAGAGTCTTTGCAGATTTAAAATATTATAATGCCATAAAACATTTTACAATAAAGATTTTAAAACTATTTCTTACTTTGGCTCTTCAGTGATGTTATAGCTTACTCTCTTTTGAATGAAATGAAGTAAATTTTCTCAGTATAAGATATAAAAAAGTAATGTATCATTTCCAGAAGGATATGCACTTTGCAGCATTGCATAGTGGGAGGTATCTTTGCCTAGTACACTTGAGTCCCTTTGCCATCCTGATTTTCTTGTCTGGTAGGGGTTTGATAGATGTATTCCCTCACTCATTCATTCATCCAACAAATGCTTACTGAGTCCTGTGTATGTAGCCAGGGTCATGAAATAAGTAAGACCTCTGCCCTACCCTTGAAGTAGGTAGGATGCCCTACTCATCCTCAATATTTGATTAGGGAAAGGTGTATACAGTCTAACTTAATACAGTATTGTTAAAATATTGTACTTCTGCCATCAATACATTGATGATACAATGCACTGGCTGACAGAGATACGCTCCGTGCCCAGTTGGATCATCACTAGAACTGAAATTAGCTACTTGGGGAAGTAAGAAAAGGCATCAAAGAGGAGGTGCCAGCTGGGCTGGGATGAGGAGGATGACGTAGTGACAAAGAAAATGTAGGAGGAAATTAGAATAAAGCTCAGTGACTTACGTCAGAATTGGGAACTACTATTTTAGTACTGACAGCACAATCACTAGAATGCCTTAAGAACTTGATTTTTGCCTTGGTACTGGAGGCAACAGTGGAAGCCAAGCATGTGCTCCAAACAGCTGAATCCACTGCTCCTGGAATATGGGCCTCCACATGGCTACATGTGGTGCTGCTGATGACATTTACTCCTATTGTGATCAAGGCAGTAGACGATGTCAACATTTTCAGAATCCGAGGTTTGATGTCTTACCCGAACAGCAAATGTAAATTCTGCCATGCAGCTATGTTTTCCATTATGTGTTCGGTTGATGTTAGAGTCACAGCTGTATGAGCATGTGTTACACGTTGGGAAGTCAGAAGCTTCTTTAATCAATGTATTTCCTTAGAAGTGAGTTCTAACCATCGATGATGAATGTCTAGCTGCACTATTTCCTGTGAATATTGGTCATCGTTCTGCCTTTTATGGAAGTGATCATGTCTAACATCTGTGAAATATTTGAAACTGTTTTGTGGCCAGAGGACTGACTTTTATCCAGTGGTGTTCATGATGCAGTAAGGGTGATGTGCTAGCAAGGAAAGAGGAGGATTTTTTGGCCAAACACACCTGAGCTAGATGTAAGTTATGTAATCATTAGCTGTGTCAACTTAGGCAAGTAACTAATACAACTAACTTAAATGTTTCATCTTAAAAAAAATGAGAATAATAACATTAACTTTTTAGGTAGTCTTGAGAATTTGGAATAAAATATCTAATGCATTCTATATAGTGCCTGGCACATAGCAGGTGCTCAGTTAATGGTATATGCATATGTGTTTGTATATAAACATAGCCCAATCGTTTGTAAGTGTTCCTGATCTGGAAAAGTTGTCAGGTCCATAAAAATTAAAATTACTTAAAAATCAATACATTTTCATAGAGGTTTATAACACACCAAGCTTTATCTTGGATACTTTGGGAATAATCAAAGAAGTAAAAAACATTATCTGGACCCCTGAAAAATCAAGGTCTGGTTAAAGAGACAATCTCATAAGGAACAAAAAATGTCATAAAGCAATAATAATAATAACAATAATGCTAGATGATTTAATGCAGGCTGGGAACACAATAGCTATTCATATTTGGGAGTTATAGCCTGTGGACAAGGAAGTAAGAATATGCAGTTTACCCTTGAAGGACCCTAACTGTTTAGGAAGAGAAGGGAAGTACGGAAGACATCAGTTCCAACATCACAAATTGGCAGTCCTCAGGCTCAGTCTGCCTAGAAGAGCTATTTGGCCTTCACACTGATTTATAAAAATTCTAGGCCAACTTTGCAAATTGGGAAATTTCACTTAAAAATCCATATTTATTTTTTAAAAAGTCATAAAGTCTGGCAACACTGAGGGCATACTCCTTCATGGTAACAATGCCAGAGATGAAAAGCCAATGCCCCTCCAGCTGCAGTTTCAGTTTGTCATAGGCTCTGCCCTATACACATTTTACTACCTGGCCGGCTTCTGCCCTAGACGTGTTTCCAGAGAAGGGACAAAGGGGAATATAGTGAGCTCAACTTTGTTGTGTCACTTGAGATGACCACTCAGCTTCTAGGGGGAAATATCTAGTAACTCTAATTGAAGACCTTGGACTGAGGTCTGAGGGTGAAGCAGATCCAGAGAAGGAAATATGGGAATGAAACACAAGGAAATAGAAATTCCAAGCATGGTAATGAATGAGGGAGATCTCTGTCATAATGGTTTCATAGAGTAATTCTTGGACCAGAAGTATCAGCCTCACCTGAGAAATTTTGTTGACATTCAAATTCTGTGCCTGATCCCAGGAAATATGAACCAGAAACTCTGAAGCTGAGGCCATCCAGGAGATCTGGATGCATGATGTTTCTGAGAATTACCTGTCTAATGGGTATTGTAACACCAGAGCACAAGAGGGATGGTTATTAATGTGTGAGTCACATCTTCTTTTTGGAACTTTGAGGAAGAGATGGTGTGTCTTGCCAATGGCAAGTTTGCTATGGATTCAATGTGAACAAAGAAACTGACAGCAAAACGCTTATTGGGGTGAAAGGGTTTATTACCCGGCTTGTTCTCCTGGTGGTAGGTTGAGCACTAGCATCTCTGCCTCCACCCAGAGCACTGGGCCGAGCTCTCTATAAAGCACAGTAATAGCTTATTGCCTAAAGGTGTGGAAGTGGTAGCCTAGCAACAGGCCAGTTATACCATCAGGTGGTTTAAGTTGAGTGAGATTCCTGGCCATAAGAACCCCAACTTCCCTACACTCCACCCCTCCAGGATTCTTGCCTTACAATCTACACACTGTCAGTCATCTGCACTGGTCCCTGTGCGAGAAAGCTGGAGCACTGTAACCAGATTCCACAATAGCAACAGAGGATAACAACAACTTAGAGATAATAACAAAAATTAAGATATAACAAGATTTTGATACAGGTAACAAAAATTATAATAATCCTCAAGCCAGAAGAGGTTCCTAATAACAAAAATTATAATAATCCTCCAACCAGAGGAAGTTCCCAATACACAAAGACCTTAGGGGCTATAAGACGCATGTTTTAATGACACCAACATAGGCAAATCTTGTCCATCAGGTAGAATGAATGCAAGAGAGTGGTCCTGTGATAGGACTGTAGCAGGAACGGAGTCCCTTCCAGGTCTAGTACACCATACTTTCACTCCTTTCCCCATGGGGGTTACTGAAGGGTCTATACATAATGCTGCTGGAGGTGCATGCACTGGACATAATGATAAAACAAAACTCCCCAGTAAGATGCTCCTACCTTCTGGCCATTCAGGATATACTACTGTGACCTTTGGGAGCCACTCTGCTGTTATTCCAGGAGTACACAGGAGGCCAGCTTCCAGGCCTTGTCCCCAAGGTGCCAGGAGAGCCAGCCATCGTTGGTCCATGTGTCGAAAGGTCCAAGGCCATGTCAACTCAGTGGAGTCTCCATGGTTCAGTGCAGTTGGTGATGGCAGCAAGATGTTATTCTGGTGGCCGAATCTCAGCTTCAGTGGTTCTTCCTTGGTTTGTACTTGCTGTTGTATAGGGAAGGCAGCCATATGTGTTAACATGTCTATGGGGCTCAGGGCTCCCTTTCAGGGTCTCTCATTCAAATGCTGTAGCATGGTCCATAAGTGGACTGACCATCCCTGCAGGCTATTGGTATCGGACTTTAGTCTGGATTTTAACAAGCCATTGTCCCTCTCTATCATGCCTGCTGCAGTAGGATTGTACGGCACATGAAACTTCCATTTGATTCCCAGCTGTCGCACCCATTCTTGCAGTGTATGTCAAGTAAAATGAGTCCCCTGATCACTCTCAATTACCTATGGTCAGCCATAGGCAGCAAAGGGATACTCCAGGCCTCTTTTGGTCATCTGCTGGTCTGCACAACAGGTAGGAAAAGCAACCAGAAGTCCAGTAGCTGTGTCCACACAAGTCATGGCATACCAATATCCTTCTGACACGGGTAGAGGCCCAGTATAGTCTATCTGCCACCTGACGAGGGGTATAGGCCCCTTAGCTGTTGTCCCATGTTGCTGGGGAACTCAGTGTAAGTCCCTTTTGGAGCACACGACACACTCCTGCCGGGCTCTACTAACTTCTTCGAAGGTCAAAGGCAAGGCCCACTGACACTCTATATTGTCTTTTGATCCACATGTAACAAATGCTGATGTAACCATTGGGCTACATCAGAGGCAGGCTTTCCTTCTAATCAATGTATCTGGGCCACTTTATCTGCTTCATCATTTCCTGGGGATGCCAGTGGCAAATGACCTGTCATATGGTATACTGTAATTATTTTGGTCTGAAGGCAGATCCATAAGTCTTGCCACAATTCTTGCCCTCAGAGGGGTCGGTGACCAACCAGCCTGTTGGCATGGTACCAGGTAGGTAGCCACAGGGTCAAGCCCCAATAGACAGCCCAGCTGTCCATGCAGACAACTATAGGGGAGGGCCCCTGGCTGATCACAAGCCACACGGCCCAAAACTCTGCCCGTTGGCTGCTCTTCCCCTCACCATCTTCCATCCATATTGTCTCAGTTTTAGGATGGAAAGCTATGGCCCTCCATTTTGGGGGCTGTCCAAGGCTGGAGTCATCTGTGTACCATGCATCTTCGGGTATAGCGGCTTTTCCTTCCCAATAAGGACTCTCTGCTACTAATGGTTCAAAAGCAAGTTCTTCCTGCTTTTCATTAGTATATGTCACCAGCCCCAATAAGCGTTGGAGTTCTTCACTCAAGGGGCTACTAGAGAGGGTACTATGCTGCTGTAGGTAAGCACCCCACTTGGCTAGTGTGGGTGTTTGTGCCACACCACTCCTTGGCTTTTGGGTCCAGTCTCATACCCATCCCAAGATGGTGTAGGTGCTTATTACCTTTATCAGGGCCTTTCCAGTGACGGGTTCTGTAGCCAGCAATCCGTGATACATGGCAGCCAGTTGTTTTTCTATTAAAGTGTATTGTACTTCTGCCCCTTTCCAGAGTTGTGACTGGAATCCAGTAGGTTGGCGAGTTGGTTCAAGCTGCTGCCAGACACCCCAACCATAACCTCTTCAATCACATGAACATCCAGCTCACAGGGCCTTGATGGGTCTGTCACACTCAAGGCCTGCATGGCCTTGACTACCCATTTTGCTATAGTAAAGGCAGATGCACACGTCTCATCCTAGTTCCACCTGACCCCCTTTCGGTATAAGGGCTTCAGAACTTGTGCCAAGTGCGGGACAAACACTCTCCAGTAGCCTAGAAGACCCAGAAACTCCTGTAGCAATGCTACAGTTGTAGGGGTTGGAAAGGCCTGGACTTTATAACTACTTCTGGTGTAACTTTGGTCTTACCCAACCAGATGACCCCCAAGAATTTGACAGACAAACCAGGTCCCTGAACCTTGGTACTGTTCACAGCCCATCCTTTCTCCTGTAAATGTTGCAGTAGTCTAGGTGCTGCACCTTCTAGATCTGAAAGAGCATTAGATGTGATCATGACATCATTAATATAATGGTACAGCTGCACTGTTGGCAGTTTCTCCCATGTAGCCAAGTCCTGGGCTACAAGTCCATGACAGATGGTGGGGCTGTGGAGGTATCCCTGTGGGAGGACGGTGAAAGTCCATTGCCGTCCTTCCCACATGAAGGCAAACTGTTCCTGACTTCCTGCTCAATGTCAATTGAAAAGAAGGCATTAGCAAGATTTCTGACATGATGGTATGTTCCTAGTTCATGGCTGAGGGTATCCATCAGGCCTGCAATAGAGGGGACAGCAGCATGCATAGGGGGTATGGCTTTATTTGGTTCTCTGTAATCCAGTCATTCGCCAGGAGTCATATGGCTTTTTTACTGGCCACACTGGAGAATTGAAAGGACTATGGGTGAGGTTTATAATACCCACCATTTCCAGCTCCTGGAGAGTCTCTCCAATCTCTTTATGCCCTCCAGGCAGTTTGTATTGTTTGGTATTAGTCACCCACTGAGGCATAGGCAGAGCTATGGGCGGTGCCTAGCATGTTGCCACAGAACTGCCTTCACCACACATACTCTCAGTCTTAACTCACTTTTAGTGGTCTGCTGCCATAGACCCTGCAGGATATCAATCCCCAAAATATACTCAGGGATAGGAGATATAGCCACAGTATAGTCTTTTGGGGGTAGACACCCTATTCCCAAAGGGATTTGGTCTTTTTTCACTCTGATAGCCTTACCACCGTATCCATCTATGATATTGGGGGGTCCCAGACAACCACTCAGGGTTACCATGAATCAATGAACATTCAGCCCCTGTGTCCACCAGAGCCATGACACGTTGTATGTTCAAAGGGGACCAATGGATAGCTATTTCAACATGTGGCCTCTGGTCGCCCCCGCCCTGGTCCCTCAGGGCAGATACCTTGACCTTCCCCTCAGTCAAACTGTGTTCCCCAATCACCTTCCTGTGTGTGCTCAAGTGAGGTTGGCTCGCTCTCCAGCAGGAAGTCTTGCAAACACACAGGCTGGACTTGTGGCTCTGTCTCTGACCTCTGCCTCTTTGGTCTTAATGGTTGGAACTGCTGCTCTGGTTTCAATTGTTGCCATAATTCTAGTAAGATCATATTTGACTTCCCACCTAATTTCCTTCCATCTGCTCCTGCCGGTATTAAATCAACCCACATCTGGGCCCACGTAACCTTCATGGGGCCCTTTAAATTCTTCTTGTGAGTAACACGTCTTATTTCTTTCCAGGTTCTCGTTGCTTCAGCCTCTCCTAAGTCTGCTACTGTACGTGTCACCTCGCTTATGAGATACCCTAAGTGAGGGGAAAGAATGGCCACTAGAGACCCAAAGAGGGATGTGGGAGCCATTTGAAGCACAATATTTCTCATCCCAGTAGTGAAAAATCTGTTCATCTGGGCCATAATTCTCTGGACTATAGATGGTATTTCTTATGCCTAGCTCTTGTAACACCTGTTGGAGCTCAGCATACATCTGCCATCTAACAGGAGAGGATGGTAGATCACCCGGATTGGGCCACACAGCACGAAGTGCAGCCATAAGCCAATCGAGGAGGGAGTGACTCCCTGGGGTCTGATGCACTTTTTGTAATTGCTGCCTCAAGGCGGAATGCTCTGTCAGGAAAGCCAGCTTTCCCATCTCTGATCCCAACAGAACAATTCCATCTACCCCTAAGTCCCACAGACGCAGGAGCCAAGCCGATATTGACTCCGAGGGCTTCTGCCTAAACCGGGAGCCCAAATCCACCAGCCCAGCCAGAGTATAGGGGTGGAGCAGAGAGTGCTCTATGACCTGGGGAGGTCGAGCACTAGCATCTCTGCCTCCGCCCAGAGCACTGGGCTGAGCTCTCTATATAGCGCAATAATAGCTTCTTGCCTAAAGGTGTGCAAGCGGTATCCTAGCAACAGGCCAGTTACATCATCAGGTGGTTTAAGTTCAGGGAGGATCCAGGCCATAGGAACCCCAACTTACCTACACAGGGCAAATGAAGGAAATAAATGAATATCTGCCTGCAAAGAAGGAAGATAAGGACTAGTTCAGGGTAATGCATTGGACCCAAGGGAAGAATGTTTGGAGGAGAAGGTATTCAAGAGGGTCAGATGATAGTGAAAAGTCAAGGATGATGATTTTACTTATTAGGAAGGTTTTTTTAATTTTCAAAGTTTTGTTCCAACATTCAGAAGCCACTATTTAGGAATTCAGTAGAAATTGGGTAATGGAAGATTGAAGTAGGCTGGGCAGTAAAATCATTCAAGGAAAATCTGGCAGGGAAAGAAAAGAGAGAAACCTGATGATAGTATATAGAAGGAGGGGTGTGCAAAATGTTCAAGGGCAGGCAGAGAGAAAAGAGCACTGGCATTGGGATACAAGGTTAAGTATGAGGAAAACGTAGGTAATATATAATGAAAGAAAGACCCAGACATAGCAGGGATGAATGGGAACTGGAGGAAAGAAAAGGAGCAGTGGCATTCTGCTGGAGATAGAAGGGTGGCAACAGGAGGAGCGTGAGCTGAGAGGCAGCATATTAGTGGCGGCAGACTGTGCACTCTGAAGTCAGATTCCTTGGATTAGATCTGCTTTTGCTACTTACTGGTCATGTGACCTTGGGTGTTAAGGTGTGTTAGGGTCCTCAGCTGTAAAATACAGCTGGCAAGAGTGCCTACCTCATGGTGTTGCTGTGATGATAAATAAGAGCAGGTGTACATAGAAAGCCTGGGACATGGCTGGCCCATAGGAAGTGTTACATAAATGTGTCAGCTAAATAAAACAAATGGGGTTAGAGATTAGAGAAGTTTCAAAGGGGAGGCCTGTGAATTCCTGACAGGATAGTTTTGCTTCTGATACAAGAGGCACTTCAGAATCTCCCAAATCTGAAAAGCACTTACATGAGATTTTGAGAGGTGGTAGGACAGGACTGGGCTCTTGAGACTAGAGTGGTCCTGGGGTGGGGGACCCTTCACAGTCAACCATGCATGAATAAACTAGGAGTTGACGGCAATGAGCACCGAGGAGTGCCAGGGTTCCAAATGTGGGAGACCAAGTTCAATGACTCGTTGGCTGATGCCCAGGACAGGACAAAATAAAGAATGGCTGGGTCTGGGGGATGGAACTGGAGAGGTGGATAGCATGGGAGGCTAAGAGGCAAAAGCATAAGGGATGGTAGTGGAGGCATCATCAGAGTGGCCAAGCCTGGGGAACAGGTTAAGCCAGTATTTCCTTACTGCCAAGAGGAAACTGGGTACATGATGAAGCAGTGGTGAATTGGCTTGGAGTATAGATGAGAAGCTGGACAAGAGCTACAACACATGCTTCCTAAGAGGGCCTTCACAACTATTAAGCTGGGATGTACAGGCTCTGTCAGTCAAGAGATATTGTTATCCAAGTTATTCAGTTTTATGCCATACAGTAAGTGTATAGATAATAAGGCATAGGCTGGATTTCATAAGAGAATGGAAGGGATTTCGACATGTCACACATTGACTAGGGGTTTTAACACACACCACTGTACTTCATCTTTACAGCCACTGTAAAAAGCAGGATTTAGTAATCACATAATACAAATCAGGAAACTGAGGTGCCAAGGGGTTGAATAATTTGTTCCACATCATGTGGGTAGTAGGTCAGATTCAAGTTCATATGCATGGATTCTGAAACCTGTTCTCTTTCCACATTAGCAGACTTTATATTAAAGGCTGTTAACATGCTGAAATATGCTATGATCAGTTGTAGAAAGCACCCAAAAGGATGTGATTTGCCCTCCCTTTTTCAGGGAAATCCCTTTCTCAGAAGCTTTCACTAAGGTAGTGGACTCTACCCTAATTACATAGCATAAAATATAACCCAAGTGTTACTATCTCTAAAAACATGTAACTTGGCAATTTTTGTTT
The DNA here is from genome assembly GCA_032199065.1 of Smutsia gigantea. Taxonomy (NCBI): domain Eukaryota; kingdom Metazoa; phylum Chordata; class Mammalia; order Pholidota; family Manidae; genus Smutsia; species Smutsia gigantea. The sequence goes on from JAVSCE010005644.1 coordinate 71,011, forward strand.
TGTTTTAGAATTTGAAAGTCTTCCTTTTTGGTCTGGAATATCTGTTGCAGGTTTACACCCATTTCGAATTAAAGAAACAGGAAAGACACAAACCAATGACTAGTTATTATCTACCTGCAGGATTTCTCACTGTATTAAGCACTCTACTAACTAGCAAACAGTTCTTTCAGGTGAAGGAAGAGTTACATAGACACTGGCCCTGTGTTTTCCTCAGGCTGTCTTTCTAAGAAGTACCAGGAAAAAATTCAAAACAGCTATACTTGAGTGATAAATTGAGATTGTACTGACTAAATGAAAAATGTTATTAAGTAAAAACTGAGAAAAATTTATAGTCTGCCTTTTGCAGTATGGACTATCATTTGAACAAAAGCAAATGTTTGCAGTTTTGAAAGTAGTTCTCCATGTCTGTGAAAACTCCCTCAGTCTATGGAGTCTTACAGATAAACCACACATGCTTCGCTGTTTGTATGTTTTTCTCTTCACATGGTGGTGCTCAAAATACTGTCAGCTGTATCAGTATCACCTGAAATCTTGTTAAAAATGCAAATTCTGAGAGATTCAAGATGGCGGTGTGAAAGGTGAGACAGAGAACTCCTCCCCAAACCACAGATAGTGAGAAACTATAGTTAATACAACTAACCCTAAAACAGCAACAGGAAAGAAGGCTTCACCAGACTGTATACAGACCTCACAAACAGAGCAGACCTCACAAAACAGGATAACGTACAAAAGCCTTGATCCAGCAGGACCTGAGGCTTCCCCTGCCCCAGCTAACTGGTGGGAGGAAGAGAAATGGAGCAGGGAGGGGGTGGAAGCTTAGAACTGCTGAACACCCAGCCCTGGAGGTCTGCTTTGCGAGTAGAAATCTACACTGTGTGGCGCTCTGGAGGATGGGGAGCTGGGACAGGTGGAGTGCTTGAGAAACAGATTCCAGACGTTTGTGCAGGATGGGATCCACACCCAGCCACTCTGGGACTAAGGAAAGCCGGGTGATCTGACAGGCTCCCTAGCGGTGAGAGGGTTGCTGAAGGGGCAGGGTTTGCACAGAGCTTGCTGCGTGGGAAAAGGGATAGGGGGCAAGGTTGTCTGGGCATGCTCAGCCCAGCATATTGGGAACTTTGAGGAGATTCAGGGGCTGCATACCCCTGGCTGGCTACTCAGCTCTGAGGCCACCCACTGTGACATGCAGCCTACAGAGCCTTCCTACTGGCCTACAGGCACATGCTTGCAAACCAGCAGTCAATGTGCTGGCATCAGGCTAGTCACAGGGCGGGCCCACCTACAACAGCTAGAGACGCAGAGCACAGAGGCTTACACCTATGTGCTCGACCCACTGGATCTCATATGGGAGACAGGCACTGCAGGTGGGATTCAGGAAACAGCTCTTTCCTTCTCCCAGGCATCAGCAACAGCTCTGCTCACCTATGACCCCCAACTTCACTCTAGGGGCTGAGAAGCTCCACAGATTGGAGCTTCTGGGCAATAGAGGGTACCACACAGAAATATGAAACATCAAAAGGACATAGTTGAGACCAAAATCTCACAAACCCCAGAAAAAGGGCAAAATGAAACTGAACTCACCAATCTTCCTGAAAGAGAGTTCAAAATAAAAATCATAACATGCTTAAAGAGGTACAGAAAAATATTCAAGAACTCAGGAATGAATTTAAGATGGAGATGCAATCATTAAGAGATTCCATATCTGAAATGAAACCTACAGTGAAGGGATTTAACAGCAGATTAGATGTAGTAGAAGAGACAGTAAATGGAATAGAAATTAGAGAAGAGGAATACAAAAAAACTGAGGCACAGAAAGAAAAATAATCTCTTAGAATGAAAGAATATTGAAAGAACTGTGTGCCCAATCCAATGGAACAATATTTGCATAATAGGGGTGCCGGAAGAAGAAGAGAGAGAAAAAGGGATAGAAAGTGTCATTGAGGAGGTAATTGCTGAAAACAACGCCAATATGGGTAAGGAGATAGTCTCTCAAACCATCAAGATGCACAGATCTCCCAAAACAAGGGACTCAAGAAAAACAACATCAAAACATACAATTATTAAAATGGCAAAGATCAAGGATAAAGACAGATTTTAAAAGTAGCTAGAGAGAGAAAAAAGATCACACAAAAAGGAAAATCCATCATGCTATCATCAGATTTCTCAACAGAAACCTTACAGGCCAGAAGGGAGTGGCATGATATATTTAATGCAATGAAGCAGAAGGGCCTTGAACCAAAAATACTCTACCTGGCAAGTTTATCATTTGAATTTGAAGGAGGCATTAAACAATTTTCAGATAAGCAAAAGCTGAAAGAATTTACATCCCACAAATCACCTCTACAGTGCATTTTGGAGGGACTCCTATAGACGGAAGTATTCCTAAGGCTAAATAGATGTCACCCATGGGATAGACAAAGAGTAAAGAATATGATTCATAATATATAAAGAATGGAGGAGGAAGAAAAAGGAGGAAAAAAAAGAATCTTTAGGTTGTGTTTGTAATAGCATACAAAGTGAGTTAAATTAGACTGTTAGATAATAAGGGAATTACACTTGAACCTTTGGTAACCACGAATCTAAAGCCTGCAATGGCAATAAGTACATACCTATTGATAATCACCCTAAATGAAAATGGTCAGAGTGCACCAATCAAAAGACGTAGAGTCACTGAATGGATAAAAAAACCAAGACCCATCTATATGCTTCCTACAAGAGACTCACTTCAAACCCAAGGACATACACAGACTGAAAGTAAAGGGATGGACAAAGATACTTCATACAACTAATAGAGAGAAAAAAGCAGGAGTTGCAGTACTTATATCAGACAAAATAGACTTCAAAACAAAGAAAGTCACAAGAGACAAAGAAGGACATTACATAATGACAACGGGGTCAGTCCAACAAGAGGGTATAACTATTATAAACATCTGTGTACCCAACACAGGAGCACCTACATATGTGAAACAAATACTAACAGAATTAAACGAGGAAATAGATTGCAATGCATTCATTTTGGGAGACTTCAACACACCACTCACTCCAAAGGACAGATCAACCAGACAGAAAATAAATAAAGAGACAGAGGCACTGAACAAAGTACTAGAACAGATGGACCTAATGGACATCTACAGAACACTCCATCCAAAAGCAACAGGATACACATTCTTCTCAAGTTCATTCACATGGAAATTTTCAAGAATAGATCATATACTAGGCCACAAAAAGAGCCTCAGTAAATTTAAAAAGATTGAAATTGTAAGAACCACCTTCTCAGATCACAAAAGTATGAAACTAGAAATAAATTACTCAAAGAAAATGAAAAAGCCCACAAACACATGGAGGCTTAACAACTTGGTCCTAAATAATCAATGGATCAATGACCAAATTAAAACAGAGATCAAGCAATATATGGAGACAAATGACAACAATAATTCAACACTGCAAAATCTGTGGGAAGCAGAGAAGGCTGTGCTAAGAGGGAAATATATTTCAATACAGGCCTAATTCAGGAAAGAAGAACAACCCCAAATGAACAGTCTAAACTCACAATTAATTAAACTAGGAAAGGAAGAACAAATGAGGCCCAAAGTCAGTAGAATGAGGGACATAATAAATATTAAAGCATAAATAAATAAAATTGAGAACAATAAAAAGAATCAATGAAAGCAGGAGCTGGTTCTTTGAGAAAATAAACAAAATAGATAAACCCCTAGCCAGACTTATCAAGAAAAAAAGAGACTCTACACACATAAACAGAATCAGAAATGAGAAAGGAAAAATCACTACAGACACCACAGAAATACAAAGAATTACGATAGAATGCTATGAAAAATTATATGGTAACAAACTGGATAACCTAGAAGAAATAGACAATTTTCTAGAAAAATACAACACTCCAAGGCTCACCCAGGAAGAAACAGAAAATCTGAATAGACCAACTACCAACAAAGAAAATGAATTGGTAATCAAAAAACTACCTAAGAACAGAACCCCTGAACCAGATGATTTCACAGCTGAATTTCATCAAACATATAATGAAGATCTAATACCCATCCTTCTTCAAGTTTTCCAAAAAGTAGAAGAGGAGGGAATACTCCCAAACTCATTGTACAAGACCAACATCACTCTAATACCAAAACCAGGCAAAGACACCTCAAAAAAAGAAAATTACAGACCAATATCCCTCATGAACATAGATGCAAAAATGTTCAACAAAATATTAGGAAACTGAATTCAAATATACATCAAAAAGATCATCCATCGTGATCAAGTGAGATTCATCCCAGCAATGCAAGGATGTTACAGTATTTGAAAATCGATCAACATCATCCATTAGATCAACGAAAAGCAGGACAAAAACCACATGATCATCTCCATAGATGCTGAAAAAACATTCGACAAAACAACATCCATTCATGATAAAAACTCTCAACAAAATGGGTATAGAGGGCAAGTACTGCAACATAATAAAGGCCGTATGTGACAAACCCACAGCCAACATCATACTTAACAGCGAGAAGCTGAAAGCTTTTTCCTTTAAGATCAGGAACAAGACAAGGATGCCCACTCTACCCACTTTTATTCAACATAGTTCTAGAGGTCCTAACCACAGCAATCAGACAAAACACAAATAAATGAAAGGCATTCAGACTGGTAAGGAAGAAGTCAAACAGTCCCAGTTCACAGATGACATGATATTGTACGTAAAAAACCCTGAAGAATCCACTCCAAAACTACTAGATCTGATATTTGAATTCAGTAAAGTTTCAGGATACAAAATTAATACACAGAAATCTGTTGCATTCCCGTACACTAATGATGAACTAGCAGAAAGAGAAATCAGGAAAACAGTTCCATTCACAATTGCATCAAAAAGAATAAAATACCAAGGAATAAACCTAACCAAGGAAGTGAAAGACCTATACTCTGAAAACCACAAGACACTCATGAGAGAAATTAAAGGAGATACCAATAAATGGAAACACATCCCGTGTTCATGGATAGGAAGAATTAATATTGTCAAAATGGCCATCCTGCCTAAAGCAATCTACAGATTCAATGCAATCCCTATCAAAATTCCAACGGCATTCTTCAATGAACTAGAGCAAATAGTTTTAAAATTCATATGGAACCACAAAAGATCCCAAATAGCCAAAGCAATCCTGAGAAGGAAGGATAAAGTGGGGGGAATTATGCTCCCTGACTTCAAGCTCTACTACAAAGCCACAGTAATCAAGACAATTTGGTACTGGCACAAGAACAGACCCATATACCAGTGGAACAGAATAGAGAGCCCAGATATAAACCCAAGCATCAATTAATATATGATAAATGAGCCATGGATATACAATGGGGAAATGACAGCCTCATCAACAGCTGGTGTTGACAGCTACATGTAAGAGAATGAAACTGGATCGTTGTCTAACCCCATACACAAAAGTAAATTCGAAATGGATCAGAGACCTGAATGTAAGTCATGAAACCATAAAACTCTTAGAAAAAAACATAGGCAAAAATCTCTTGGACATAAACATGAGCAACTTCTTCATAAACATATCTCCCTGGGCTAAGGAAATAAAAGCAAAAAAGAACAAGTGGGACTATATCAAGCTGAAAAGCTTCTGTACAGCAAAGGACACCATCAATAACACAAAAAGACATCCTACGGTATGGGAAAATATATTCATAAATGACATATCCGATAAGGGGTTGACATCGAAATTATATAAAGAGCTTACACACCTCAACAAACAAAAGGAAATAAGCCAATTAAAAAATGGGCAATGGAGGATCTGAACAGACACTTCTCCAAAGAAGAAATTCAGATGGTCAACAGGCACATGAAAAGATGCTCCACATCGCTAATCATCAGAGAAATGCAGATTAAAACCACAATGAGATATCACCTGAGACCAGTCACGATGGTCACCATCCAAAAGACAAACACCAACAAATGTTGGAGAGGATGTCAAGAAAGGGGAACCCTACTACACTGCTGGTGGGAATGTACATTTGTTCAACCATTGTGGAAAGCAGTACGGAGGTTCCTCATAAAACTCAAACTAGAAATACCATTTGACCCAGGAATCCCACTCCTAGGAATTTACCCTAAGAATGCAGCAGCCCAGTTTGAAAAAGACATATGCACCCCTATGTTTATCGCAGCACTATTTACCACAGCCAAGAAAAGGAAGCAACCTAAGTGTTCATCAGTAGATGAATGGATAAAGAAGAGGTGGTACATATACACAATGGAATATTATTCAGCCATAAGAAGGAAACAAATCCTACCATTTGCAACAACATGGATGGAGCTAGAGAGTATTATGCTCAGTGAAATAAGGCAGTTTGGGAAAGACCAGTATCAAATGATTTCACTCATCTGTGGAGTATAAGAACAAGGAAAAAACTGAAGGAACAAAACAGCAGCAGACTCACAGAACCCAATAATGGACTAACAGTTCCCAAAGGGAAAGGGACTGGGGAAGATGGGTGGGAAGGGATGGACAAGGGGAAAAAGGGGTACTACGATTAGCCACATAATGTAGCGGGGAGGGGGGAGATACATTGAAGGCAGGCAGTATAGCACAGAGAAGACAAGTAGTGATTCTATAGCATCTTACTATGCTGATGGACAGTGACTGTACTGAAGTATGTGGTGGGGACTTGATAATAGGGGGAGTCTAGTAACCATAATGTTGCTTATGTTATTGTACATTAATAATACCAAAATTTAAAAAAATGCAAATTCTTCAGGCCTACCTTGTACTTACTGAGTAAGTACTTCTGGGAAGAGGACCTAGCAAACTGTGTTAATAAGCCCTCCAAGAGATTCTGGTGCACAATAACATCTGAGAACCACTGTTGATCAGATTGCACATGTGGCATTACAGCCCTGGGATCCTGGCGAACCTATTTGTAGCATGAAAACAGTCATGTAAGTCGTAATACACTGTTCTAAAAAAGAAACTTTCTTTTTCCTAAGAAGCATAAAAAGCATTTCTGGTTGTCCAAATGTTGTCCCTTCTTCAAACATTTCCTCTTCCTAGAAAGTTTCTTCAATTCTCCCAGCTGGAATCCCTTATTTGGTGTTCTTTGTAATGTGTGATCCCCAAGTTGTAAGTTAATAAGTAACAAATTGTGTTGTGCCATAGACTTATGAAATTGACTTGGTGTGGATCCATTATACAAGAGTTTATTTATTTCTGGGAGTGGAAAAAGAATGCCAAGATGACAAGGCCAAGATCCAGGTTGTAGATTCTAAGTTGTCTGCTCTGGGGGAGCTGTGTTACTTCTTAGCCTCTGTTATCACACACAAATGTTGGATGACGAAAGGCTTGAATGTGTCAGATGAAGGCTTGGCGGGACCAGCTGCAGAATTATTGAGCAAAGCATTTAAAGGAGTGTTGTCTGGGTATTCTCACCTGTGTTCCCTTCCCAAAACTCACCAAACCTTGGATAAGAGACTATTGTATTAGTATGTTAGGTCTGCCGTAACAAAATAGCACAGACTGCATGGCTTAAACAACAGAGATGTATTTTCACACAGTCCTGGAGATTAGAAGAATGAGATCAAGGGGTCCTCAGGGTTGTCTTCTTCTTGCCTTGTAGGTGGCCACCCTCTCCCTGTGTCCTCACACAGTCTTCCCTGTGTACCTATTATGGTCTTAGGGTATAAGGAGATTGGTCATATTAGACTAGGGCCCACCCATAAGGCCTTGATTTACCTTAATTACCTCTGTCCAGATACAGTTATGTGCTGAAGTGCTAGAGGTTAAACTTCAGCACATGGATTTTGAGGGGACACAATTCCGCCCCTGACAGTTATTCTGGCTTTGACCACTTGATTGTAGATTTAACTTGTTAATGCTTTAGAATATGAATGGCTTAGGACTTCTCTTGTACATGGAACCTGGCTGAAGTGGTCCATGAAAGGGATCCACATTCCTACTGGATCCCTAACCTGTAGATATCCTCTATTAGCATCCCACATGCAGAGAATGGGTGAGCCATCTACTAGTCAGCAAGCGACCACATCTGCCAAAAGGAGAATGTTTCATCCACTAAATAAATGTAATACATTTTTCTAGTCTGGTATCAATATAGAAGGCATGTGAAAAGTGAATTAGCTGGGAGTTAATTGACTGTGGAGACACTATTTTCAGTCTCTGACTGTATTTTTTAAATTAATATACACAGTGGGTGATTCAGCCAAAGGATTTAAAAATAAATTCTTTATAGAAAGATCCTACCAATTTGATGTCTTCATAATTCATGAAGAGTAGACCCATAATAGCTCTATTTTCTCATCTTTGGAAAATAAAAGATGCCGTTAGTTCAAATTAGGTTTGTATGTGGAATTATTGAGTGTATCAGCAAACATAGTTGGACTCAGATGCTGTTTCAGAATAAGAATAAATGCCAGAAATAATTGTGTCTTTAAAAAATTAAATGTAAAACTCGAATTGACTCGTTAGGATAAATGTATTTTAAAAAGTTGATGGGCAACACATGAATTTACAGAACTCAGTTACGAAAACTCAAAATGTAAATACATAGTGATTATAGATTGGCTACTGCTTTACAGAGTATCAGGCATGTTTTACAAGATATAAAGAGAATGCTGTTTCAGACCTGGATGTTTTGGAGGATGTAAGAGCACTCAGGAGAGCTGTTGAACATATAGTTATGATACAGAGTGACATATTTTTCTGTCAAAAGACATCTTAGCCATGTTGTATTAGGGACTTCCCCATTTGCCTAGAGATGGCACTGAACACCCAGATGGAAGGAATCATGATGTAAAATGTGTTCATTCATTTATCTGTTTCCCCGCAGAAGTTGAAACCCCCAAGGAAGTTGACTGAATATAATATTTTATCTCTTTTAGCGGTAGGAATAAAGGCATAGAAACATGAATTGGATTTGTCTGAAAGCTTCTGGAGCCAGGAGGCACCCACAGCCAGAGCTCAGGTGTCTATTTCCAGGCTTTATCCAGTTATTTGGTCACATATTTTTCCCCAATATCAGATTTTTTGCTTTCCATTCATGGGAGGGGGGGGTGACTAAAGAAAAACCTTTATGAACACTTCAGGTGGTGATCTAAATTCAAAGAAGGGGAAGAGTAAATAAGTGAGATGACGTAGGCTCGGGAATACATTTTATCTCAGAAATACTTCTTTTTCTTCAGAGTGTGTGGCAAAAGGGTATCTTTAGTTTGTACACTAGTTTTTAGTCTATTAGTACACTTTGTCAAAACATGAGGAAGAGGGATTTGATGTAATTCTTCACAGGTCTATTATATTGGTGGTTTTGTGTTTATGGTGGTTTGGATCTGTTTTTAAAAAGCCTAAACTTTATTTACCGACATCGGTTGTTGACTTTGCAGCGTGGAGGATACAGCACCAGTCATGCAGAAAGCACCTGTGTGTCATTGTGAGAGTTTAGACATGAATTGGAACCAGTGGCCCATTAAATACCTTTTCTTGTTATTTAAAGCATATTGTAGCTTTGCAAAATAATTGTTAATGCAGAATATTGTTAACTGAGCCCAGGAATGAAATTCCTGTAACTCCAGTCAGAGTAGAAGCTGAATCAGATACTCAGCATTGTGTGTCACTGTTTTGCGATTCTCTGTTATTGGGAAGTCTTGCTTAGAGTGTAATTAGGAAAAAAGAAGTAAGGATATAGCATAATTTTCTTTTGTTGTGTGTGTGTGAGATTTTCCATTTAAAGTACTATTGTAATGCTTTCTGGGAAATAACGTTCTTTTCTATTTTCTGTAAAAAATGATAGCCATTTTACACATACTACATTTCCTGAAGGAGAGTACATCCTTGTAATATTGATACGGTAAGACAATATGCACACCATGGGTTAAAAGTCCCATCGTGAGATGTAATTCATTATCAGGCACAGTAATTTTAAGTTTCTCTTTAAAAGACAGAGCTAAATTTTAATTTAGAAGGTACTTAATGTAAAAATTTCAGGAGTAGCCTTAGAAACCAATTAAGAAGGATTTTTGTCTTAAGGGTTTGTGTGAGAAGGTTATAAATGTTCTACGTTCTTTTTCTTCCCCTGGTTTTTACTTCTCCTGTACTGTATTAATGGTGCTTTGTGTGGAAAAACCAAGTTTCAGCAAGTGTTCTATTTCTTCTCTTTTTGTCTTCACATCTAAGATACTTATAATTTTCCAAATGTTTGTTTGTCTCCTGTAACCCAAACCTAGCCAACGCTATTTTAGTGCATTGGTATGATTATCAGCATCCTGAACCAGTGTTGACTGAAAAAACAGTTCATATGGATCATTTTACTGGTTATTTTCCTAAGAAAGAAACTCTTGGAATGAAACAGTGCTTCAAAGAGAGGCTACATGTATTTGTTGGGGGGAGGTGGGGTAATGGGGAATTTTGGTTGGAGTGGGCTTTGCATAATAATAATAGCCATGAGGTAAGAGACATTTCTGTAGTATAAACAAACCAAAAAAGCTTAAAGCCAGTGGGTATGTGTGAGATTAAGTACAGTGAGAACATAGTTGATGAAATCCCTAATATTGTTAAAAATAGCAATGTAAATTGTAAATATAAATGATCCTTTCAGCAAGTCACTTTACCTGTCAAATTTCTTAGTGGATGATTTTGGCACTCTAAGTAGTAATGTTTTGAACTATTTGGAACAGAACCTTTGGCCTCCCCTTCTAATTCTTACCTACCTCAGAGAATGCCGAGGACTGGAGACATTCTGGTGTAGCAGATAACAGGAAGAGAGTAATTGCAAAAAGGGCTAATATTTAATGGGCACTTACCCTATACCAGCCACTGTTACCAGCATTTTAGGTAAGCCCTGTTTAACCCTCACAACAACCCTATGAGGTAGAGAATATTGTCATCATTTTATATATTTATAAATAGATGCATATGATTTTAAATAAATCATAATCTAAATCAATATTTAAATAAACATTGTTACAGATAACAAAGTGATGCAAAGAGCACAGACAACTTACTTAGCCAATGAACTATACTCAGGCTGACTTGAGATTTGTGCCATGGCAGTTGTTACCACAATATATCTTTTAACTACTGTACTCCATTGCCCTGGAGCCCAATACCTGGGTTCCCAAAGACATGAAGTTTAATTGAGCTGGAAGATTTGATATATGCAGCTTCTCTGTTTTAGAGGCAACATGATATAACAGTTAATTTAAGCATTGCACCAAACTTAGGAATCCCATATTCAAGGCCTTGCTATAACCTTCACAAATTATATAATTTTGATCAAGGTGCCAATCTTTTAGACCATATGTTCTTTATCTACAAAGTGGTAAGAGACACTGTCAGTCCTAACCCTTTTTGATTTAGTTACCTGGAGGGTTATAGTTAAAATGGTGCAGAAAAGGGAGTGATATCAAAGATGTAAGCAGCTGAAACATCAGGATTATGCTGGTAAAATGTGCTCAATTCAGTATTGGACAGCTCCAGCCCAGTTCTGGCTAATTTTAACAAGAGATGAGCTTGCAATGTGACTCATAGCAATTGTCCCAGAGCCCTTCATCTGATTACACACAAATATTTTTGTTCCTATTGTGACTGGTCAATAGCTCAGATACTATGGGAATCATTTGCAATGTAACAGGTGGTATCACTTTCATGATGACAATAATCCCATCAGTTTCTAGAGGACCTTCAGTCCATGTTTGGTCAGAAGATGTGGGGGGGAAAAAAAAGAGGCAAAGGCATTTTCAGTACTATGCTATTATCAACACTAGCATTTTAATAAGTGATCATCAAAATGCTCCACAGAATCAATGATATAGTAAAAGGTGATTGCAAATGCAAAAGAAACATTAATGTTCGGGAACCAAGTTCATTAATACAGGGAATGTTTAATATTTGTCATATATTTTTCCACTGCTTAGGAACCCAGAATTAAAAGAAACTTGCCACATATTCTGGGACCATGGCTGAAATTTTGGGAAGAATATGAGTTGTTAATAAACTTTGTACTTAACCTTGCATTACAACTTCTCCATGTTATTATTGTTGATACAAAAGCATTCTTCATGGAATCCTAAAGGACAGGGTTTTAGGAATTGTTTCAGACAGCCCCACAATTTATACCTCAGACAGTAGGCTCACGGAAATTTTTCATTTTCCATATTACTCATTGTCTAAAAGATAAAACCTGGACTAGGTGTTCTGCAAGAGATGGTAAAATAATGAATATATTTATGATATATATAGATATTTATGGTAGAAACTTTGTTGCAGATGAAGTACCATTGGGTAACCGGCTATAAATATTATTTATGGCAAACATTTAGTGAACTTCTATGAACTATGTAGCCAGGCCTTGAAAATACAGAATTCAGCCCTTATCCTCAATTAACTTATAGTATAGTCTCAGTAGCAAAAATTGTCTTAATTATCTTTGGAGCCCTGCTAGGGAATCTCAATATTTCCACTTACCCGCTCCCAAATCCTGAAAGGTGATTATTACATTCTCATCTTTACAGATGAAAAAATTGGCTTGGAGGGGTCTGCTAAGTGGCTCAGGGTCACAACACGAGGTAAGCACAGAGCTGGATGTGAACCCTGTGCAGCCTCGTGCCAAGGTCTGTGGTTTTTTTCCATGAATCCACACGGTGTGATTTACTTTGATCACAATCAAACGCAGTCCCCTTTCAGCCACCTCTGACAACCTGACAGGTTTATTTTTGAAGGCTCAACCCAGTGATTACGTAGGGAAGCACATTCTCAAGTTATAAAGAGGAACTGGTGAAAAGAGATCATCCAGGTGTGAAATGGGAGTTCAGAGTTTGTTTTCTTGATTTTTTTCCTGTTCAATTGTGTGTGCCCTGATGTTTATTAAGGTGGTTTGAGTGTCTTCATTGGGCTACAATAACATGGATTTTTTTCTCTCTCTCTTTCAGATATGGAAAAATTGTATCCACAAAGGCAATTCTTGACAAAAACACAAATCAATGCAAAGGTATGTGAACTGTACTCAGGGCACCTGTGCCCTGAGCTCTTGCCTATGCTCTTCAATTGATGGCTCCTCCAAAGTGTGGAGGTCCAGGCCCCGGCTGCCTAGTGACTCAATGTACCGTAGGTGGCAAACCTCTTTAGTCCTGCCAAGGCTTTGATGAATTGCATTTCTAGTAGCATTGTTCATTAATTTTTTTTCATTAACAAACAAAATGAAAATCACAAATCAGAACAAGTTTCAAATTGCTTCAGCATAAAGCTAAATTACCTCTTAACAACTTTGGGTTGTCTGACTTGAATGATATCATCAGTGATGCAAATTGATTTTCTATGTAAGAATGAGGAACTCCAGGGAAAACTTTCACAGGCAAAACATGGTTTGATTTTCTGTTCTTTAAAGCTTTCCCAACATGTGCTGATGAGGAATGAATGTAGTGATGGCCCATTGTGTCTAAGCTTCAGCTGTATGCATATCACGGGATCTCAGACTTGGTATCTTATGAAGCTTCCTTTCTTTTTTTTTTTTGTTCCTGGAAATATTCTAAGTTATTTGACTATATCCATGGCTCATGTTTCTCATGTCTGGGAATCACATGCACTTTTAAAGGTTGCATTAACTTATTTATGAAATCTATATTGCATTGTTTGCATGACTCCGTTCTTACTGGAAAATTGGAATGCTTCTTGTAACATATGTTATTTGTTGTTCCTTTAATCTAGTCTTTTTTTTTTTGTAATACTGACATTAAGAAGTATGGTAGAGCCAATACTATTCTAAACACTGCCCCTATTTTACATATAAATATAATGTGCACAAGTTTTAGGAGCAGGTATCCCATGGCCTCTTTGGATAACGGTAGGCACATTCAATTAAGCAAAATAAAAAAGCAGTCCATGTCTCCTATACACCCGCAAATGCACTAGGCATTTGGAGTCTATAAGACAAAAAATAAGACCTGGTTTCTGTCATCTAACAGTTCATAGTTGAAAAGGAAACCAAAAAGGCAAGAAATGAACCTTAATATAATTATTAGGGTCAGTATATCAGCCTAATGTATGTAAGAGCGTAACAGAGCTAACTGTAATGGGGTGTCCACAAAATACTGGAAGAGACTATGGAGATGCCTTTTTATGGAATGAAGTTTATAAAGGCAAGGCAGCTGGGCTTGGGAGAGCCTGGTGTTCAGGGACGAATTTCAGAATGTTATAGACCTGCACAACTGCAATAGGAAAAGGACAAAAAGGAAGGCATCAAGATTATGGATGTTTTTAAAAAGTTATCCTGGGTAGTTTGAACTTAATGCCACATGCATGCAACCCTTAAGTTTTTTGTGCAGACGTGATATGCTTCTATCTCTGTTTTAGCAAAGTTATTTGGCAAAGGTGAGTGGCATCAAATTACAAAGGGGAGAAACCGGAGGCAGAAAAAGAGCAAAATAGATTTGAAATTCATAGATTAAAAGGAAAATGAAGAAAGTCACCCAGGCTCTATTAGGGAAATGGAAAGGGGGCACCATGAGAGTTTTCAAAGGTAGAATTGAATATTCTCTATTAAGGTGAAAGGAAAGGAATCACAAAATGAAGCCTGCATACTGAGCTTTCATGAGTGGGAGAAATGGCTGTACCATTTACTGAGGTTAGAGGTTCAGAAGTAGCAGAAGTAGGTTTTGGGGAAAAAGCCATAAATTATGTATTGGACATGGTGAATTGGGCATAAGATTTATGTGGAAGCTGCATGAAACGAAGTTAAAAGAATGCTCAGAGCTACCGATGGTGACTGAAATCAAGGGAACAGGGGATAACACCAAAGGATAACTTGTAGAAGGGTATAGGGGTCGGTACATTAGCATGGGCAGCTGAAAGCTGAATCTTGGAGCACATACAAGAACAAAGCTGAGCCATGACCGGGGGGTACTCTCTGCTCTTGGCTGGTGGGAAGCCTTTGGTAGGTGAGAAGCATTAGAATGCTAGTTCCATTGCTTCCAGACATGTCCAACCCTTTTCCAAAGTCTTTTGGGTAAAAATACCTGTAAGAACAACCAGAGAAAATTGAGGCACCCAACTCAAGCAGTCAATAATAATTATTCTAGCATCAATCAGAAGTATAAAAGTTTCACAGATAAGCAATATCTGTGAGCTTCAGTACATGTTCAGAACCCATCACATGGTGATTGGAGTGGTAGATATGAAGGGATCCTTAATTGTGCTAAGTTTTGTTCAAGATGCAGATATCTCCTGTCCCCATCCAGCATTAGTGACCACAAAAGGTAAACTGCTCACCTGGAAAAACTGTGGGTTTGAAGAGTAAAAGAGGGAACTGAAAAGAGTTGTCAGAGTTTCTACAAGCAATTATCTCTTAACAGAGAGGGTAGATCTGGATAAATACCGTCAATTCTTAACACCCCTACCCACATTGCCTCATAAGTTCTTATTTTCTTTCTTTCTCCAAAGAGACTTTAACAGCCAATGCAAAACTTATTTTCAAAGAGGGATGTGGTGGGGGAATGCTTGGCTCTCTCCAAGGGGGCTAGTAGGGAAATTGTTTATAGTTGTGAAGGATGGCCATGGGAGCAAACTGCTAAGTTGGGAGGAAGAAGATATGGCATCACTGAGGAGTTCACAAAACTGGTAAAACAGGGCTTTGAAACAACCATCGAAATATCTATTGGAATAGCTAAGAATCAAAGCTGACAGAGTGTTGGAAAAAGTGATCCAGAGGGTATTTGTGGAGAATAGCAGGCGTGATATGAGGGGTCTGGAGGCCACAGTGACAAGGAAGATTCATGGGTTGTAACATTTTATGGTGTAAGATTCTAAACTGGAGATTTTGGGTAGGAGCAAAATCATAAGAGATAGGAGCAAGGAGGACTTCCTGCTTACGGGTCCAGTGGGAAAGGGATGTTAGGGGAAAAAAATAAAAACACATAAACACTAGTGAGGGCTGGAAAGGAATAAAGGAATAATATCCTCAGGGAGAGTCAGGCAACATTGTAAACATGCAAATTAAAGCAATTTGCAGTGACAGTTCATACCCACTCAGGTAGCGGACTTTATAGCATGCAGGCCATCCAGTGATGGTTACTGGAAAACTGGCCCATCATTCTTCATTAGAACCATGCTAAATTGATAGAGGCTTTTAAAAATCAGTATGGAAAGAGCAGTAAAGGGCATACTATTGACACTAATTCCACTGAGAATATTACCCCCCAAATTTTTTTCAAGCATAGTTTTTAAAATGTGTATGTATGCACCCTCTCAGCACTCTTTCATTCTCTGTATTGGAACAAATATAGGTAACATTGCAATGTTAGCTTATGGAGCATATACAACTATGGTATAGCTGTTATAATTATAGGGAAGAGGACTAAAGTGTCAAACTGTGAAAATGTTTATTACAGGAAGTTAAATAAATATAGAAGTATGTAAAATAATGTATATGATAAATATGGAGATGTGTAAGTATTTGAAAGTCAGGATTGCTTATGGTTATGTGTGTTGTGGGGCCAGACTGCCTGGTTTGTAGCTTAGGAGCTGTGCGAACTGTGGTAAATGACTCGTCTTTGCTGGGTGCCTCAGTTTCCCCATCTTTAAAATAATAATAATAGGGCCTGACTAGATGAGTAAATGAATTAATACATGGATAATGTTCAATGATACCTAATATGTTTGCTGTCCCATAAAATACCAGCAATATTAAGCAAAACAAAAATCTTTGTGTTAAGGTGGTGGGAATATAGGTGATAGATTGCTATTAAATTTATTTGGTTTCTATTAGATTTATATTTTGGTGGTTCTTTCTATGAAGCCCAAGTAGCTCATGACTGTGTGTTTCTGTGTTTTCGTAAAATAATGTCTGATGAAAATAGCGATGAATTAGGAAAGAATGTTATGCTTTGCTTCTTTAAATAATAGGCAGACATTGAGTTCTTCTTGACCATTTCTTTCTCAAGAAAGAAATGGAAAGTGTGTGTGAGGTGGCTTTTCAAACAAAATCCCCAAGAGCACTGAGCCTGTGCTTAGAGAACACAAATTGGATTTGGCCTTCTCCCAGACACTTGCTCCGGAATCGTTTGCAACCTTGGCTCCAGACTAAGACTAAGCAATTAAAACCAAACATTATGAAGACAGGATTTATTTATTTTTGCTTTTAAAGATGTGAGTTCAGTTTTTCATGAGCTGTTACACATGCAGTGTATTATATGCGAGTCAGTGTTTAGTGAGTTATGAGAAAGTTGTCTCCTTAGAGATGAAAAGAAAAGGCGTCAAAATTAACCTTGCTGTATTAAGCCCACTCTGGACTCTGACTCTCTCTTAGCATATGAAGGAAAGGCTTTTGTCCCCTGCGGCATCCCAGCCACTCCTTGTGCATCCTGGACGGTAGGCAGGCCCAGATAAACAGGCACTCTCTCTGTCGGGAGGGATAACAGGAACTCTTCCAGCAGAACCTTTCATGTTCAAGATGGTTCTTTCTTGGGCAGTGGCTATGGCTGCTTTCGTTCTGTAAAATACCGCAACGTAAAACAAAACCATCACCATCAGGCCAAAAGGGCCAGAAATTGCTGAACAAAGCAGGCCACAGCTCCGGATGAGAAGTAATGAAAAACAGACCGCAGTTCATTCAGATATTCAAACACAAGGACCCAATAAGATAGTCACACCCTTGACCAAACAGGGCAAGTTACAGAGATTTGCACCACTTTCAATTTGTGTTTCTCCCCATGTTGTTTTCCTCCTGGGTCCAGTGTATTTGCTAATTTAAAAAGTCAGAGAAAATTAAATGAAAGAAGCCATTGAAAACAAGGTGTAAATCTGCAGTGAGTTGACTTGTCTCTGCTTTTTCCTGCTTTGTAAGTTTGGCTTCCTTGGCACCCGCCCCCGCCAGTCATTTTTCTGACAGGCTGTGTTTAGAGCAGAGGGAATGAGTAATGGATATTCCATAGGAAGTTTCCATGCCTAATAGCCATAGGATATAAGAGCAGTTAGCGTGTGCCAAGCATACCAACTTCTAAGAGTTGGAAATACTCCCTTCTGCCTTTATTGCCACAGGCTGGTTGAATTATATTTATGGAAGCTTATGTTGCCTTTAATATTTCATTGGGCCCTTAAAATCAAGGTTGTAGACAAGTATCTAAAAGTTCTGAAGTCATCCATGAAGGATATCATTCATTCTTTATATAAATAAAGTCATAAACTGTTATTTCTTCTGTAAGAGGAATTACTTTGTGTACTATGCTCATAGAACCCTCCCAGACAAGTTTCAGAGAGGGTGTGAATGAATCCATTTAGCAGTTCTAGATCCATGGCTATGTTACACATGTTTTTTAAAAAGTTATTTCTAGATAATAACTAAATATGAAGCCATTCCCTTGGACAAATTTGGAATGAATCAATTTTACTTATTATTTAAATTTCTTCCTTACTCACTGGTAGGGAGTATTTATGTAGCAAGTGAGGGAAGTGTGGATTTCTGTAATAAATCCCATGAACCTGGAGGGAGAGACAGATGTTATATTGTCATATGCTTATGCATGCAAAGTCCTTACAGGGTATGAGGTAGCGCCTACCTGTGGATCAGTCGTGAGAAGCGACACTGACATGCCCCTGGGTAGAATGTATTTGTGTAAATGGAACTGTTTACTCTCCTAAAAATAGCATACCTGCCCTGGGCTGGTCCACAGGGAAACAAAGCAAGTGAAGGAAGCAGCTAAACTCCATGGAAAGCCTCTTTTCTACTACCTGTGATTTCCCCAAATCAGTGCAAGCTAAAATAAATGTTCTGGGAAATTTATGAGTCTGGAGGAAGTACATTTTGAGAGGACTAGGCACCTCCCCCAGGTGGCTCACAGTCTGCTGAGCAAGAAGCCTGTGAAGCAAAATGACCTGGAAAACACATTTACTGCATTTTCAAACAATGGGATTAGATTATCAAAAAAAAAGGCAAAACAGTTCTATTTAGACAACTGCACTTCTCTTTGGAATATGGAGTATGTGATATTTCCCTGAACTTTTTTTCGTGAATTTGACCCTAATCTGTAACAGTATTAATTTTACCACTAGTCATAGGTGAACAGCATATAAATATGTATTTTCTTCATTTGGCATTTACATTGGCTTTTGTTTTCGTTTCAGAAAACGCTCATTTGTGTAGGAGCTTTGGTAAGTTCAGTCCATGCATCAAGTTTACTTAGAATTGTTGTCCGGTAGGCCTATTTTATACATGGACTTTTTATCCTGGACATCTTTAGAGAAAATTCCATTTTTTATAGCTTTATAGCCAGAGTTAGGAAAGAATAACCATGTCAAAGGTAAATGGTTTCTATTTGTTGTCTCCAATTCAACCAGACAACTGCAACTAAAGACATTTTTTTCTGTCAGAAATAATCTTTCCAAACCTATTACATCCAATTCAGCATATTAAATATTTTAGGGGGTTCCTTTGTTATTGCTGTTATTACTATTATTATTATTATACTGTGTTAGCTTTGAGAAATCTTTGAAATAAATGTAAAACAAAATAGGTACTAATAATATGTTTTGGGAATCATACAACCACACATTTTTCTTTAACAGTGTTTTTAGCTATATATTTACTCAGCATTTGTTTGTAATCACTGTTAGTATACATATTAGGCAGAAGTAAAATTGTCCTCAGACATTAACTATAATAGGTAACATTGCTGCTTTGAGCATAAATTTATATTTAATTTTAATACTATAATTAATATTATAATGCTACAATTAATACTATAGCCTATTTCCCTAGCACTTTTGAACATGTAGAAATTATGTTATTAGAAAACCATTTGTAAATAATTTTTGCAGAGTTTAAAGTGGCTTAAAAATAAGATGGCAGCAGTATATTCTTTCACTCATAATCTGAACATTGCTTTTACTAACTTGTGTCTTCTAACTAAACAGAAATCCTTTTGTCCAGATATCTGTTTGTTCTGCCCCTGTGTTTGGATTCCCTACCTTTAGAATTTCACTTACGTTAATACACAAAAAATACTCTCTCTTCTTTCCTTTAAAAATCTGTGTCAATTATTTCTTATCAAAATTCACTTTCTCAAAAAGCCCTCCTTCCCATATTCTTTATGAAGCACTTTACACCACTCTTGCCTTTGAGCACCGTCTGGGAGCAAAGATCTTACACTACCTTACCTCTTATTCATTTGTGGTTAGTGTGTGTCCTTCATCTAGATTATCCTCAGGCTTCTGGTGAGACTTAACTTCCTACCACTCTGGTGTTGAGGAAACAGGACAGTTCAGACTGGTTACATAGATTCCAGAGGCTTTATCTTTATGGAAGCACTGACGTCCCGTCAATGGAAAGAACACACATGGCCAGATATATATGTTCCAAAAATCTGTAAAAATGCCCAGGGTACCAAAGACATACACATCACATACACGCTTCCCAGAGTTATTTTCTAAACTATGCATTTATAACAGAATATTTATAAGTATGGAATTACCTTTTTGACTGTTTGAAGTTACCTATTTTCACTCATCATTGATTTTATAAATATATGGGAAATCAAATATGATAATAGGTATTTTAGGTAATACGCAAAACATAATAAAAGGATAATGGACAAATATATATGAGCATGTCCAGTTTATTAAAATGTAGGTAAACTTGCAGTACTATATAAATATCCTTTCAAATATAAGATTTCAAAAAATAGTGATTTTTCCAAGGAAACCCCACTTAGTCCTTCAACGTTTTTCCAAAAGAAACCTATACCAAGAAAATCTATAAGTAATAATCTTAGTTTTCTTGGACATGTTACATAACATCTCTAAACATCTGTTTCCTTACCAGTCCAATTAGGTTATTTATACCTAGGATGAAAAAAATATTTTGAAAATTACATGGCATTGTGTTTGTAATATGTCTGGCACATTCATCAGGTAAATAGTTCTGTGGCCTTGGACTTGGACTTCTCACAGTAACAATATTGTCGAGAGCTCCTGTATATCTCACAGAGTTTAATGCAGTTTTGAGTATATTATAAGTGTTCAAGGGATGTGTCTCTCATGAAGGGACACGTGTTTCTTGAGACTGGCTTTGTTAATAGCAAAAAGTTTGAGTACTTAAAGGATGTTTCTTTCCTATTTTTTGGAGTTGGCTATCTGATAGCCCTCAGGATTTTTCAAGGCCTGTAAACCTGACGTCTGTGAGGAAAAGCACATTCCATTACAGTGGCAGGTGGTGGGATTCATTCTAATTGAGTTGGATAGGTTCTTAAAAAAAATGTTTTTTTGCTCACCCTTTGTTATGCTATTCACTTTATAACGTTGTTTTACAAGTTCAAAGGTAAAAAAAAGCCTAATTATTCTTGTTTCCTTATTTTTTAAAACATAGTAAAAGCACATTTTGTTTAAAGGATGGTTAATAACCACTTGATCTGATGTTTGCCATTGCTTTTATTGACTTATTGGTTATTCATGTAGCTATTAAAATAGCTCTTTCCTCTTTCCTTTAGTGAAGAAATGAGAACTCTGGAGTATGAAAGAGAAAAACTCATGTATAAGGCTAAAAAAAAAAGCCAAACTATAAAAACCTAAATTGAATTCAAAAGATGAATGAATGTATCATATATTATGGTTCTGCAAGTGGCTGTAATTGGCTAACATGTGCCTTCATCCATAAAATATTGGTGATGTAAGGTCTCTATTTAGTATGATCATTTTAAAAACTGGCATGTTTTTCTGCTGTGTTATGAAAGAAGAGAGAAACAGAGGTTTGCATTTAAATTGTACTACTTCTCTTAAGAAAAGGGCAGGTCATTTTAATTACTAGGCATCCAGATAGACCTTTACATTAGCTTACATTAGCCCTGAGTTGGAAGAAGCTTATATTCATGAAGCATCCTGGGAACACTTCTCTGTGACACTTTTAAAGATACAATTTCCCTCAGTAAGAAATAATAAAATGCTTAAGCCACAGATATCACAGCTGTTCACATTCTCAGGGCTTGTCCAGTATGGAAAAAGGAGGAGCTGAGACAAAAGATTTTAAGGAAGCAACAGAAAGACACTGGGCTTTGAGTTTTAGGGAGATGTGAAAAATAACCACATTAAAGATGTTACTAAATGACATCAAGTGACAAAATTACATTAGAAATACATGATAAAGAATTTATGACTTTAGGGCCCTTATATTAAAATCTATAATTAAGTGAAAACTGTAGCTTTTCATGAAAGGAAAAAATGAAGGAAATAATTTGTTTTCTGGAAAAGAGAATTATGTGAGGTAGGATTTAGAGCCTCATTTAAGAAAGTACTGTTAGAACACTGTGGTTAAAAAGTTTCTCATGGGTTCTCATGAGATATTTTTGAATGACAAGGGGTTAAAGATCAGACAATCTCTCCTTTTGTATAGGAGAAATAAAGAAATTATAGCTAATACTATACATTTTCATAGAGAAGCAGCTGATGAAATTGAGAATGATGTGACCAAATTTTTAATATTTTATTTTTAGCATAAAAATCATATGTATTTAATATGTACAACATGATGCATTTGATTTTTTTAAAGACTGACTCCATGTATGTGAGATCATGTCATTTTTTGTTTGTTTTTTGCCATTTGTGGCTTTTTTTCCCCTACTTAACATAATGGCCTACAAATTCATACATTATTGTTACAAATGGCAGGATCCGTTTTTGAAGGCTGAATAATATTCCATGTATACATACACTACAATTTCCTTATCCATTCACCTGTCAATAGACACTTAGGTTTGTTTTATGTTTTGGCTGTTGTGAATAATGCTGCAGTGAACGTGGGGATGCAGACAATGAACTGCATGAGAGTAACTCCAAGTGAAATATAATTACAGGTGTGTGCCAATCCCTGCATGTCTCTGTGTGTGTGAGAAAGACAGAAGGGGCAAATATTTATGAGATACTTGTATGTTTTTTTAAATCATTAGATAAAGACATAGCTAAAAGTTTATGTTTTAGTTTAATATAAAGTAATTTTATTAAAAGAAGCCTGAAATGAAATCCCTATAGTACTTTGTAACCTTATACTACTATATTATCCAATATTACAAAGGGTTCTTTGTAACCCTATACTACTTTGTAACTGTTACAAAAATCAGCGAAGTCCTGGGGACTGTTCCACCTTAGATGTTCTTTTTTTTCTTCTGTTTTAAGAGGATAATGTAAGGCCTATGATAATGAGTTAATACCTCATATGCAATTATTAAAGAACTTGTTTCCAAGACTGATAAAAATGTGTATATGTTTAAAATCTATGTGAAAAGTTATCATTTCTACTTTGCATCATTGTATTTCTACCTATTTATTATGTCCTATTAATGTGGACTACTGTTACAACTAAATAGATCCTATTATGTTGTCCAGTTCAGCCAGTCTGTCCTCTCTCTCTGTCCTTCACAAGTTGCTAGTCCAGAACCAGTCCTTTGGCTCTGCTTCTGGATAGAGAAATTTAAAAAAAAATCCATAAAGTATAGTTTCCTTACAGATAGTTTCAGTTTACAAGTGGCATTCTGTAGACAATAAAAAGCTAGCATAGAACATGAGCTGGTAAAAATATCAGACCTGATAGCAAACCAGAAGATAGTTTGTCAGGGAGGAAGATTTTTGGTCCCTCTATGAAACCACAGTGTTCTTGTAGCATCAGGGGCTGGCAGGCCTGTCAACACTCACCAACATTTGTATCTTGCGTTTCCCATCTGAATTCCCTTAAGCAGGGGAAATAAATTGTTCAACGTATTTCCCACCAACCTCCTGACTAACCAATCAGCCAGCAAACCAAATGCAACTGACGGAAGATCAAGACACAGAACGAAAGGAGGGATTCCCAGCAGCAGGGAATAGGAATGGTGTCTTTGCTTTATTTGCCCAGGAGGGAAGACCTGCTTATTCTGATGGCAGGAGGAGACACATTTATGCCAATATGTTGTGTGGCTCAGCGTCAGTCAGATAGTTATGCAGCATACTGGAATCTAGAAATCTCGTCATACGTTCCTGTAATTCATCAGAAGGCCTGTGGGGAGCCGGATATGCAACAGCCATAGTAACTCCATCTTACGTTGTGGCAGCCTAACAGCTGCACAGATTATCTTTGTTTGATTGCTACGTCATTTCCTCTTGGCCATGAGTTAAGTTTTGTATTCTGAGTTAAGTTTCATGTTCTTCAGATTGCTACGTCATTTCCTCTTGGCCATGAGTTAAGTTTTGTATTCTGAGTTAAGTTTCATGTTCTTCAGTGTAGCATTTCTGAGAAATCAGCTGATGCCCTGACGTCAGTGTTACCATGGACACTAGGGCAGGACTAATTCTGCCTATAAATACTGTAGCCCTGCATAATAAAGTTGAGACTTGATCAGGAAATTGTCTTGTCTCCATTCTTTGTGTCTCTTGTTCCCTATGAGAATTCCCACTCCCCCTCTCCAGGTCTTCGTTGATGTCCCGCGGGCCGGGACAAAGGCCCGGTTTGTCTAGCCAAGGAATGTTGTCTGGCTACACCACTACTTAAAAATATTTCTATGTGAATGCTTTTGAGTGGAGTCTAAGCCATTCCGTTCTTTTCTGAAAACGAGCCTGCTTCACTCCCTGGTACACCTGCTTGGCCCTTGAAGGGATGCACATTGTCAAATTTCAATAGCCTGTACCATTAGTGAATGGCTCTCATGTAACTCCATGAGTTATTATTATCCCCGTTATCCTGATAAGAAACAAACCTGGAAATGCCGTATGACTTGGCAAATGTCGTACAGCCAGCATCCAAATGAAAATCTGTCAAAGCCTAGCTCTCCACTATTTGCTCTTTTTCCCTCGAAATAATACTCGTAAATAAGACTAGCTGTAAATGATCCTGGATGTTGTTAATGACAAGCATACACAAGCACGGTGTTGAGTCTGTGTAAAGGCAGGTGGTTTGAAAGAAACATGCAGTAGTGTTTACACACCCACTTCCATCCCACTATAAAGTATTGATTGGGGGATCTAATTCTGTTTTGTCTTGTCATTTGATACAGATATAAAAGAGCATGTGGGTTGTGCCTTGAAAGCACAGACACCTTTTGAAAATATTTTAATCATTTTGTTTCATTTAGATTTATGGTTTTTTTTAATTTTGAGAATGCTTTTCTGTTAACTTCAACTTTCAATATAAGTTGTAATGACCAATGTCTAGCCTTCTATCTGTTATTTAAAGTTAGCAGCGACTTCCGGGAAGATGGCAGTGTGAGCAGGGCGGCAGAAATCTCCTCCCAACACTATATTTATCTGCGAAAACACAGAAAATACATCTATTCCTAAAAGAGAGACGAGAATACACAGGAAAGCGCACAGCGTGCAGCTACACCCGAGAGGACTCGGCACCCCAAGAGGCGGGTAAGATACGGAGCCGCGACCTGGCGGGACCGAGCACTCCCCCACCCCAGCGCACCGGCGGGAGGAGAGGATTCAGAGCCGGGAGGGAGTGGAAGTACACCCTGTGAAGTAGCCAGCCCCGGTGATCTGCGCGGGGAGCGCTGACCCACATCACGCAGTGCAGCGTAGATTGGAGAGACAGAGGGGCAGGATCTGAGCAGGGAACGCGCCAGGGTGCTTGCAGCCGGCTCCCGGGAAGGAAAAAAAAAAGCATGCGCTTTCTTCAGTGGTCTTAAAGAGGCAGGAGCCCAGCGGAGGAGCCGGATCGCCCCAGCACACTCAGCCCAGCAGGCTGGGAGTCCTGGGGAGTTTCAGACGCCTTAGCTGGAGACTGAGGAAGCGTAGCCATACTTACACTTCTCACTGAGATCAACAGCCTCCTATTCGTTCCCACCCCTGCCAGAGAGATAAAGGGCCCTGCGGAGCGGCACAGTCACAGCTGTGGAACAGTGGGGCAATAGCGCCACCTAGAGCATTCCCACAGAATCTACATCCGGTGGGCATTTTTTTTGTTTTTATTGTTTTTGTTTTTTCTTTTCTTTCTTTTTTTTCTTTTTTTCTTTCTTTCTTTCTTTCTTTTTTTTCTCTTTTTTTTTCTTCTCTTTTTAAAGTCTTAAAGAGCCCAGCTGACATACGTGGAAACTATCAGTGACCAATTATATAGCCATGAAAAGACAGAGGAATATGGTTCAGACCAAAATCAAACAGACAACCCCAGACAGGGAGTCTGAAGGGATGGAAATGCACAGCCTCCCTGAAAAAGAATTCAGAATAAAAGTCATAACCATGCTGATGGACCTACAGAGAAATGTGCAAGAGCTGAGGGAGGAAGTGAGGGAACTGAGGAAAGACAATACAGAAATCAGACAAGCGATCGACGGGCTTAACAGCAGAATGGATGAGATGCAAGAGACTGTTAATGGAATAGAAAACAGAGAACAGGAGTACAGAGCAGCTGAGGCAGAGAGAGATAAAAGGATTTCTAGGAATGAAAGAATATTAAGAGAACTGTGTGACCAATCCAAACGGAACAATATTCGCATTATAGGAGTACCAGAGGAAGAAGAGAGAGAAAAAGGGACAGAAAGTGTCTTTGAAGAAATAATTGCTGAAAACTTTCCCTCACTGGGGAAGGAAGTAGTCTCGCAGTCCACCGAAGCTCATAGATCTCCCAACACAAGGGACCCAAGGAAGACAACACCAAGACACATAATAATTAAGATGGCAAAGATCAAAGATAAAGACAGGGTATTAAAGGCAGCTAGAGAGAGAAAAAAGATCACCTACAAAGGAAAACCCATCAGACTATCATCAGACTTCTCAACAGAAACCTTACAGGCCAGAAGAGAATGGCATGATATATTTAACGTTATGAAACAGAAGGGCCTCGAACCAAGAATATTGTATCCAGCACGATTATCATTTAAATATGATGGAGGGATTAAACAATTTCCAGATAAACGAAAGTTGAGAGAGTTTGCCTCTCATAAACCACCACTACAGGATATCTTAAATGGACTGCTCTAGATGGAAGCACCCTAAGGCTAAAAAGATGTCACCAGAGAAAATAAAATCATAGCAAAGAAAGCAGACCATCCAAATACTAACTAAAGGCAAAGAATAAAACACCTATTATAGAAAGAATGGAGGAGGAGGAATAAGAAGGGAGAGAAATAAAGAAACATCAGACTGTGTTTACAATAACTTAACAAGAAAGTTAAGTTAGATTGTTAGATAGTAAAGAAGCAACCCTTGAACACTTGGTAACCACGAATCTAAAGCCAGCAATGGCAATAAGTACATACCTATCAATAATCCCCCTAAATGTAAATGGACTGAATGCACCAATCAAAAGACACAGAGTAACAGAATGGATAAAAAAGAAAGACCCATCTATATGCTGCCTACAAGAAACTCACCTCAAATCCAAAGATATACACATACTAAAAGTGAAGGGATGGAAAAAGATATTTCATGCAAACAACAAAGAGAAAAAAGCAGGTGTTGCAGTACTTGTATCAGACAAAATAGACTTCAAAACGAAGAAAGTAGCAAAAGATAAAGAAGGACATTACATAATGATAAAGGGGTCAGTCCAACAAGAAGATATAACCATTATAAATATATATGCACCCAACACAGGAGCGCCAGCATATGTGAGACAAATACTAACAGAATTAAGGGAGGAAATAGACAGCAATGCATTCATCTTAGGAGACTTCCACACACCACTCACTCCAGAGGACAGATCAACCAGACAGAAAATAAGTAGACACAGAGGCACTGAACAACACACTAGAACAGATGGACCTAACAGACATCTACAGAACTCTACACTCAAAAGCAACAGGATACACATTCTTCTCAAGTGCACATGGAACATTTTCTAGAATAGACCACATACTAGGCCACAAAAAGATCCTCAGTAATTTCAAAAATATTGAAATCCTACCAAACAACTTCTCAGATCACCAAGGT
Organism: Smutsia gigantea; assembly: GCA_032199065.1. Taxonomy (NCBI): domain Eukaryota; kingdom Metazoa; phylum Chordata; class Mammalia; order Pholidota; family Manidae; genus Smutsia; species Smutsia gigantea. The sequence continues at coordinate 98,892 of JAVSCE010005644.1, forward strand.
ATAAAACTAGAAATAAATTTTAGAAAGAAATCAAAAAGGCTCACAAATACATGGAGACGTAACAACACTCTCCTAATTAATCAATGGGGTAATGACCAAATCAAAACAGAAATCAAAGAATATATGGAGACTAATGACAACAACAACACAAAGCCATAACTTCTGTGGGACGCAGCAAAGGCAGTTCTAAGAGGAAAGTATATTGCAATCCAGGCCTATTTAAAGAAGGAAGAACATTCCCAAATGAATAGTCTAAAGACACAATTACTGAAATTGGAAAAAGAAGAACAAATGAGGCCCAAAGTCACCAGAAGAAGGGACATAATAAAGATTAGAGAAGAAATAAATAAAATTGAGAAGAATAAAACAATAGAAAAAATCAATAAACCAAGAGCTGGTTCTTTGAAAAAATAAACAAAATAGATAAACCCCTAGCCAGACTCATTAAGAGAAAAAGAGAATCTACACACATAAACACAATCAGAAATGAGAAAGGAAAAATCACGACGGACCCCACAGAAATACAAAGAATCATAAGAGAATATTATGAGAATCTATATGCTAACAAGCTGGAAAACATAGAAGAAATGGACAACTTCTTAGAAAAATACAACCTTCCAAGACTGACCAAGCAAGAAACAGAAAAACTAAACAGACCAATCACCAGTGACGAAATCGAATTGGTAATCAAAAAACTACCCAAGAACAAAACCCCTGGGCCTGATGGATTCACCTCTGAATTCTACCAGACATATAGAGAAGAAATAACACCGATTCTCCTTAAAGTTTTCCAAAAAATAGAAGAGGAGGGAATACTTCCAAACTCATTCTATGAAGCCAGCATCACTCTAATACCAAAACCTGGAAAAGACCTCACCAAAAAAGAAAATCACAGACCAATATCCCTGATGAACGTAGATGCAAAAATACTCAACAAAATATTAGCAAACCGAATTCAAAAATACATCAAGAGGATCATACACCATGATCAAGTGGGATTCATCCCAGGGATGCAAGGATGGTACAACATTCGAAAATCCATCAACATCATCCACCACATCAACAAAAAGAAGAACAAAAACCTCATGATCATCTCCATAGATGCTGAAAAAGCATTTGACAAAATTCAGCATCCATTCCTGATTAAAACTCTCAACAAAATCGGTATAGAGGGCAAGTACCTCAACATCATAAAGGCTATATATGACAAACCCACAGCTAACATCATACTTAACGGCGAGACGCTGAAAGTTTTTCATCTAAGATCAGGAACAAGACAGGGATGCCCACTCTCTCCACTGTTATTCAACATAGTACTGCAGGTCCTAGCCACAGCAATCAGACAAAACAAAGACATACAAGGCATCGAGATTGGTAAAGAAGAAGTCAAATTGTCACTATTTGCAGATGACATGATACTGTACATAAAAAACCCTAAAGATTCCAATCCAAAACTACTAGAACTAATATCTGAATTCAGCAAAGTTGCAGGATACAAAATTAACACACAGAAATCTGTTGCTTTCTTATACACTAATGATGAACTAACAGAAAGAGAAATCAGAAAAACAATTCCATTCACAATTGCATCAAAAAGAATAAAATACCTACGAATAAACCTAACGAAGGAAGTGAAAGACCTCTACTCTGAAAACTATAAAGCACTCCTAAGAGAAATTAAAGAGGACACTGACAAATGGAAATGCATCCCATGCTCTTGGCTAGGAAGAATAAATATTGGCAAAATGGCTATACTACCTAAAGCAATCTACAGATTCAATGCAATCCCTATCAAACTACCAACTGCTTTCTTCAATGAACTGGAACAAATAATTCTAAAATTCATATGGAGCCACAAAGGACCCCGAATAGCCAAATCAATCCTGAGAAGGAGGAATAAAACAGGGGGAATTACACTCCCTGACTTCAAGCTCTACTAGAAAGCCACAGTAATCAAGACAATTTGGTATTGGCACAAAAACAGACCCACAGACCAGTGGAACAGAATAGAAAATCCAAACATTAACCCAAACATATACAGTCAATTAATATTTGATAAAAGTGCCTTGGATATACAATGGGGAGATGACAGCCTCTTCAGCAGCTGGTGTTGGAAAAACTGGACAGCTACATGTAAGAGGATGAAACTGGACTACTGTCTAGCCCCATACACAAAGGTAAACTCAAGGTGGATCAAAGACTTGAATGTAAGTCATGAAACCATAAAACTCTTAGAAAAAAACATAGGCAAAAATCTCTTGGACATAAACATGAGCAACTTCTTCATGAACATATCTCCCCGGGCAAGGGAAACAAAAGCAAAAATGAACAAGTGGGACTATATCAAGCTGAAAAGCTTCTGTACAGCAAAGGACACCATCAGTAGAACAAAAAGACATCCTACAGTATGGGAGAATATATTCATAAAAAACATATCTGATAAAGGGTTGACATCCAAAATATATAAAGAACTCTGATAAAGGGTTGACATCCAAAATATATAAAGAACTCATGCACCTTAACAAACAGAAAGCAAATAATCCAATTAACAAATGGGCAGAGGACATGAATAGACACTTCTCCAAAGAAGAAATTCAGATGGCCAACAGGCACATGAAAAGATGCTCCACATCTCTAATCATCAGAGAAATGCAGATTAAAACCACAATGAGATATCACCTCACACCAGTGAGGATGGCCAACATCCAAAACACAAACAACAACAAATGTTGGCGAGGATGTGGAGAAAAGGGAACCCTCCTACACTGCTGGTGGGACTGCAAATTAGTTCAACCATTGTGGAAAGCAGTATGGAGGTTCCTCAAAAAACTCAAAATAGAAATACCATTTGACCCAGGAATTCCACTCCTAGGAATTTACCCTAAGAATGCAGCAGCCCAATTTGAAAAGGACAGATGCACCCCTATGTTTATCGCAGCACTATTTACAATAGCCAAGAAATGGAAGCAACCTAAGTGTCCATCAGTAGATGAATGGATAAAGAAGAGGTGGTACATATACACAATGGAATATTATTCAGCCATAAGAAGAAAACAAATCCTACCATTTGCAACAACATGGATGGAGCTAGAGGGTATTATGCTCAGTGAAATAAGCCAAGCCGAAAAAGACAAGTATCAAATGATTTCACTCATATGTGGAGTATAAGAACAAAGAAAAAATACTGAAGGAACAAAAGAGCAGCAGACTCACAGAACCCAAGAACGGACTAATAGTTACCAAAGGGAAAGGGACTGGGGAAAATGGACGGGAAGGGAGGGATAAGAGGGAAAAAGGGGCATTACGATTAGCAGATGTAATGTTGGGGGGGCACGGGGAGGGTAGTACAACTCAGAGAAGACAAGTAGTGATTCTATAGCATCTCACTACGCTGATGGACAGTGACTGTAATGGGGTTGGTGGGGGGGACCTGATGAAGGGGTAGTTTAATAATCGTAATATTGCACATGTAATTGTAAATTAATGATAATAAAATAATTTATATTAAAAATATATATATATAAAATAAAAAAAGATAAATAAAGTTAGCAGCAGTTTAATCAGTTGTAAAGGGACAAATATCAGAATTGTGGATGGTGGTAGGAGACGAAATGTGGTGACAGTCTCTCACTCTCAGGATTCAGAACGAGGTGTGTGCTTCCTTAAAGAGCCTGTTGGTAGAGTTTCATACCACATCATCTCTTTCATCTTGCATAAGTACCATTTGACAGCCTCATGCGTTTACCCATGGGTATAAGGTTAAGGCTCTGAAGAGGCCACTCTATCCCAATTACTAACCCAGGCTCTCTTCTTTTCTTTAAATAGCTTGCATTTAGTTGTACAGAGCATTTTGGGGTCATTATCTCCTTGATGGATGAACCCAGGGATAAACCACTATTTTCTATTTGGGTTCTAAAGATGTGAGAGGGTTTAATCAAAAAGACTTTTGATGTTTTGCATTTAACTATGAACCAGGTCTTGCAGCAGAACACCCAACTGCCTACTAAGGTCAGTTCTGCCTTCTTCAATTTGGTTTTGCTCAAACAGTTCTTTCCCCTTTCACATAGTTTCCTATTGTCTCAAGGGGCCTCAAGTCTCAGCCCCCATCCACAGGATTCCGAGGCTTTCACTCCCTCGTGTGATAGAAACCTGGCACATCTGTGCTCACTTTGTTTGGCACCTCTATTCAGGCACATGCCTTATTCTCTTGACCTGATTCTAGAATCCTTTGCCCAAGTTCGAGTCTCAATTTTTCTATTGTTCGGATTGTCACTCCATTTCTTTCTTGTCTAATTTCTGAGAGTTATGTGTCTCAGGCCTGATGTTCTGCTTCCAGATGCTGATCTTACAACTAGATCATACTTACTGGGAGTATTGGGAGAATTATTTTACTTCTCCAACACCATCATCTGCATTTAGCCCATTTCTGTTGATAGGATTTTTGTAGATAGCGTAACAGCAAGGTAGCTATTTTCATATATGCAACCAAAATTAAGTCATTCTTAGGCAGGGCATGTCTGTGCTTAGGTCAGGCTTCTTGTCTAGCAAAGATGATGATCAGCAGGCAATGATCATGTCCCTATGCATTGGAAACTATAATATCCTATGTGGCATGGCATCCATGTTCCTCCATAGCAACCATTTAGCTTTGACATTGTCAGAGTTCCTGGCATTTAGAACAAACAATGGGGGGAAAATAAAATGCTTTCTCATTTGGATTTAACTCAGCAGTTAAGTCTTAACCTGAAGCTCTGTACTACAAATAGTTTTATTTGGGATTTGCGCTCTAAACAATTTGTAGATGGCTGTGTCCAGGATTCCCCGCCCTCATGAGCTAACTGCACACATGTGGAACCACAGAGGCTGTGACCTTCGGATCCACCCAGATATACAAACTCGGTCTCTAAGTTTAGAGAGGAAATGCTTCCTTCTCTCTAGCCAGGAATGGAGACTGATGTTTTTCCCAGGTCACCCATAAGTCTGAACTGTCCCAGCCAGCAGGGAAAAAAAGTGACCTCCTGGTGAATATATGCGTCACCACAGTTTGACTATGTCCTTGGTCCAGGGGAGCAACAGCTCACTTCAAGCACACATACCCTTAGGGTTTTCTCTTCCTTCTTTATTTTCTTATCTTCCCTTTTATTTCTTTCTTTCTTTTTTTTAAGTCACAAATCATGGACCCAAACAAAGCAGAAATGACTGACTAAATTTATTGGTGAAATTATTGATAATTTGTGTGAAGTCAACCAAGAAAAATACTAATTTAGAGGAGGGGCAGGGGAGATGCCTTGTTTCTATGAGCCTTTTTTAAAAGCAAAAGAGTTTTGTTTTTTTCTAATGGCTACATTTCAAAAGTCATGAAACTTTCCAGCCCTTTAAGCAAATAAACTCAATTATATCATTTTTTCTAAGGAAATAAGATTTCAGGTGTGCAAAAGCTATTTTAAAAAATGAATGTAATTTTTGCATTATATAACTGAAAACTCAGAAATGACCTAAATGTGCACAAATGGCAAATGACTAAACTCTGGCTAAAGTGATGGAGTTTTTTTTACAACTATTTAAAAAGATAATTGAGGCAGAATGGAAAACTAGCTGCAGTATGTTATTCAGTGGGAAAAAGCATAGAAAAATCTATGTATCCTCTGCTAATAACTAAGTCCCAACATAGTGTATGATGAATACTGAAGATATTTTTGCTTGATAGGTGTAAATATTGGCTGACATGCCTTCTCCTCTGGATTGTGAATTCTTTGAGGGAGTAACCATATTTTACTCTGCAAAAACAAGACCTAGTACATAATAAGGGCAATAAATATTTCTCAGTTAATCCATTAAGAAAGAGCAAAAAAGCAAATTACAAATTTTTACCTAAAATCTGACCACAGTTCTGTAAAGATAATGCATCCAGAAGGCTAAGGACTTGAAGGAATCATGGAGCAGTGATCCGAGATGGCAAGGGTTCTTTGTAGGGTGATATATTGATTTTTGAATTTCCATTGCATTAAAAAATGTGCTATCCAGAAAAACAACAAAAATGAGTAGAGTTAGTGTCAGCATAATTTAACGGTATTGAAACATAACAACAAGAAAACACTCATTTGTTCAATAATGAGAAAGTTTCAAATGTATCTCTTCATTGAAATTCAATTATATGTGTACCTTGTTGGGTCTCTGTCATTTGGAATGAGATGTCTAAAATGAGACTCTCCTAACTACTTATCATAGAATATAAAGCCTTTCATGATCTGGCCTATCTTCTACTGTCTATGCCAAGGGCTACTGTACCTTTTGTGTCATGAGAGTCCTACACAACATTAGGACCAGGGGAGTGTTCACACAGCAGTCCATGTGAATAACAGCCCTGGAGTTATACAATGAGCAACTATGTGGCCATATTAATGGCCCTGGTCAGTCTTATTTCTTACCACATTTCCTACCGTACCCAACTGTTTACAAATCATATGCAAAGGCACTTAGGCGCCTATTCCCTTTGCTTGAAACATCACCTTCTGCCTCATTTAATTATGAACTCTGGTATTTATTGAGCATTTTCTATGTATAGATATTATGCTAAAAGCTTTACATACATTATGACAGGCTTTTCAAATTGTTGTAATTATCATCATTTTATAGGTGTGAGAGACAAGGAACTTGTGCAGGTCTCCTTAACTATGAAAAAGCCGATAGGGAACATAAATTGAGGTCTGCTTTGTTCTAAAGCCTGGTCACTTAATCTCTTAAATGTCATCTCTCTCCTCTGCTGTCTCTTGTGCCTTTCTTTGACTTACAAGACTCCGCTGAGGAGAACTTCAAAGCTTTCCCTTTCTCTCCACACCTACCCAAGCTCACTTAGATATCCTACTTCTGTGTTCCTTAATAAAACTCATTCCCCCATAAGTCTACCCAGCATTTAGCAAACTGGATATAATCAGTGGTATTTCTTTTTCATGTTCATCATTAGCTATGGGCTTATCAGGAACAAGAATGATATACTTCTTCAGAAAAAAAAAGACTGTCTTGTTCATTTCTTGTTTATTGTGCTTGGCACATGCTTGACACATGAAATGGTTATCCAGTGAATATCTGGAAGAATAAAATAATAAATGGCTTGCCCATATCTGAGGTTCTCCATACATGATGAAGCACCAAGAAATCATTGTGCATGTGATAGGGTTGTGATTAGAAACTGGGGTAAAATTATAGCCACTTCACACACAGCGGTGATAATCACAAGCTCCTGTTAAGAATACTTGGACTCGGGGTACTTTTTCAGGTTCATTGTCTTTTTAAAACAGTGCTTTAGTCATGTCCCTCCCCTGTTTAAAACCGGTGACTTGTCATTCCATTCCTTAGCAAGTCTGAATTGCTCAGTATGGCTTGAAAGGGCCTCCATAATTTGGACCAACTCACAGTACTTTTCGTTCTGTTTTGACATGTACCTTGACACACCACTGACTTTACTCGCCCAGCACATCATGCTTTTGTTACCCTCGGGTCTTTACTAGCTCATCTCCTTTCCCCAGAACACTCTTCTCTGTAGCCTTCTTGCATTCCCAGTCAGACTTAGATTATTAGGTCACTTCAAATTCTATCTAGCAGATGGAACGTTCCCTACTTTAGCTCTCAGTAAATTCTCTTCTATAAATTCTTATTGCCTCTGTCAGATAATTCATGACTTAATAATATCATTGGCTATTTCTAGCAATGCTTCAGTTGGGTTTCCCTGTAAAATTATTAACAGACACTATGTGTTTCTCTTGTTGTTTAAAACCATGAAGTATTGAGTCCCTGCTGTGTGCTAGGATCTGTTCTGCATGTTTTGAAAACATTTTGTTGAAAAGATTTGAGTTCCCCTTTGGTTAATGACAAAGGAGAAAATCTTTGTATTTTCTCAGGAGAAAATACGAGAGAACTGATTAAAGTAAAAAGCTGGTTTCTAAAAATAAGTTTTATTCTTAAATTTAACAGTGATTCTAATAATGCTTTATTATACATGGACTGAGGACATCCTAACACTAGTTCTGTGCCTGGTATTTGTGTGACTTTCATCTTTAGTACATGACATATGTGGAGAACAGTTTTTATTCCCCTCTGATAGTTGGTGCCTCTGTGAGTCTCTATGCTTGCTTGGTCTACTGACTGTCCTATGTCAAGAGACCTCAACTTTGTATTTAGCCCAACATTTTGCAACTTCTGCTGTTGGTTATAAGGGGAAACCTGGAAAAAGAGTTTCAATTGGTAGGCACAAAAAAATGGAAATTAAGGGTCCTACTTAAGGGACTATCATAGAGATAAAGAATACCCTTTTGCCTATATTTGGAGAATACTGCTCAATCACTTCACTGTTTATAAGAATAACAACAAAAAGGGATTTTCATATTATGACTTAAAAGTTGAGGGGTCCCACTGTGTCTTAGAAAAGAATGAAAACACATGTGTCACAAGACTAACCGAAAACAGAAATTTCATATCTGATCGTGTTTGGAGTCACTTTGCTGACACTGCTCCTGACTCTGGAATTCCTTGGAGAGCAGAAGTTGGAAAGTAAAAGGCAAGCTTTTCCAGTAACATTTGGTTTAAATTTACATGCAGTTAAAATTCTTATATTATGGTAGTAATATTTCTTTTTCTTTTTTCTTTTTTGGTTTCTGAAACATTTAGCAAAAGCCACCCTTTTCTTACAATGTCTAACGATTCACATTTATTAAAAATAAAAGGCGAGAGAAAGAAAAAAATGTGGAAGTCTGCACTATAGAAGGGTTGTCTTCCCTTTCAACAGAGCATCATTAAGATTATTCAGCAAGTGTAGGATTGCCCTGTCATTTTTATATTATGCTAGTTAGTAAATGACTACATCACTTATTTCTAAGTTTTGGACATAAACATTTGAAAAGGTTTTAAAAAAGGTATTTTCTTTAGCTGCAGCATGTGATGTGTGCAATAAGTGAACTTTGATTCACATGACATTACAGTGTGCATTAAATTATTATCTAGAGATTATAAATATTGAATGAGTCCTTCTGAAATTAATAATTTCAATCTATAGAACTGTCCCCAAGGTTACCTGGAGTAAGTCACTTAAATAGTCTTAAAACTGTAAGGCTGGATATCAAGCTATAAATAAATTCCATTTATTTACATTTCCATGGCACATTTCATCTAGCCTGCTTTGTGGTTCCTTTGTACCAAGAAACTGACCCAAAGGGAATCAAGGACCTTGCAGGGGAAATAAAAATGAGAACAAACTAAACTAAACATAAGCCGTGGTGGGAAGAGCTCTACTACTTCCTGTTCCTTGTAGATCCATCTTGGACAAAGGCTGTCTGATATTTCACGTTCTGTGGCATATGAACAGTCTGTGCGTACCGGGCTTTTAGAATGCCTGTACGTGGGCACGGGAGTGTTCTGACAATTCATCTTTTCTTTATAATCTCTGCAGCAGTTCCAAAAGTCCTTAGCTGGAGGATATATTTGGAAAGTGCTGCTTTTCTGCTCTCAACACATTCAGGTAGCCATTCCAGAGCTGCTAAGGTTCCACTTGAGAGGTAACTTGCTATTACCATTTGTGCTGTGTGTCATAAATGGGTCCTATTATTTTCAGCAAGACCCCTTAGCAGCAGTTCAAAAGTAGTGGCTCAAGATTTGATCATACAGGTCTCTCTTCTGAACACGTCCTTTCACATTTGACATTTACACTGGTTGAGGATTTTTATGTAACTCATTAGAGAGCAGTCTGAGCCTTAAAAAAGGTGTTAGTCGTCCTGGAACCCTCTGGCAAAGCAAAGTCTTTTATTGGACTTTGGAGTTGAAACCTGTACTTATCCGATTGGAAAGCATTTCAGGGAATAGATTTTGTTATTTTTCTAAGCTGGGCTGCAGGAATGGAGCTGGAGATATCACTGACCAGAAGGATTTTTTTTTTTCCTCAAAGAGCTGAGAACCAAAGGAAATGACTCCAGTGTTTAAAATCCTTTTATTTCCTCTGTGGATGATATCTGTGCAGCTGAGACGAAACATTCCAGTTGGCCCCCACCCAGACTCTATGGGAACTGAGATTAGGAAGCTGTATGGTCAAAATAGTCATTGTACAAATTGCTTCCAGTCTAAAAACCTCAAAGTTCTTGACAAAGCCATGATTTCTCGCCACATTTTATATTTTTTTCATATGGGTGACTGACCTGCCATTCATTAATTACCCTGGCAGGATTTCTTCGGTGCTTTTAGTAACTTTTACATTTTTTTTCCCCATTTCTTCTGGGAGGAGGAAATAGACTTTCTGAGAGAAGTATGCAGAGTGCCTGTAAAATGTCTCTGTGAGACACCACACATTTTGCCCATTTCCGTTGCCTTCCATTTGAAATAAAATATTGCTGGGCCACAGTCAAGCCCATAAAAATGTGTTTTCTTCCCTTCCTAGTTTCATTCTACACTTTCCTTCTTGCATTGCTCTTCCGTATCTGAGAAAAATAAAATGCTGGATGTGGCCTCAAAATGCAATACCTGTAACTTCCTGTGACACACTCATGTCCTGGGGAGACAGAATGACATTCATCACCCCATAAAATAGTCTGTGCCCTCATCTTCCTCCCCCAGTCCCCAGGATCTGTGCATTTCTGGACCCTAGCATGGTGCCTGCTATGTTTAGAGGCCCTAAATGAATGAATCAAGTAGGCAAGACTATGCAGTAGCATATAATAGTGCCAGGGTGCATAGAGTAGAGAAGAGAGGGATTTATAACACAGTTTGGGGTTGTTCTCTGAATTCAAAACTGTGTTGCAGGGATAGCAATGGACACAGTTCTCTGTTCTTCAACTATCTTTGGTTTCCCTTACATCTTACCTACTTCATGGGAAGTTACGGAGCAGAAGGCTCCTTTGCTGTGATTGACTTTATCCTAGACCAACCTAAAGCTACTCAGACTTCCCTGGACGTAACTGTTCCTGTGTCTCAGTAGCTTTCTTTCCCAGAAGTCTTTGCATTTGATGGGGGTTAGTAGTTGTTCTCAAAATTAGCATATATAACAGAATATTAAAATGAACTTTAGTAGCCTGACACTGAGTATTGAATGGGATTTACACATAGTACTTGGTCAATCTAATTTGTTCAACATTTGTCAAATTTGTGTTTTTGACAGACCCTGTACTTGGCACTGGGGATAAGAAATAGGGAAGATATGTCACCTATATACCCAATTATTCAGAGGGTGAGAGATGTAGATGTATACGTTTAACTAAAAGATAACATGAGTATAATAGCTAATGTTAATATCCAGTGGCCAGCAAGCTATTTTATACATGTCAGATCTTCTTGTACTGACTCCATATGTTTTATCTCATCCAAGCCTCCCAGTGATTTTATGAGATGGCCGCTAAGGTTATTAGCATTTCACAGATGAGGATACCCAGGCTCTGTTCTCAGGATTATTCAGCCTTCAGCCCACAGAGACTGAGTCCAGGCACTCCCAAAATGTGTGCTTGTAACTGCTACGCAATAGTGCTACAAATAAAGCATTCTTAGACAAAAACGAGGAAGTGGTTAAATTCTCTCTAAGTTGGGTTAAAGGCACAGAGGAAAATTTTAGGGAGGTGGTAATGTAGGAGCTTGACTTTAAAGGAAGAATGGAAGTTTATCAAACAGAGATGGAGAGAAAGAGGAGAAGAGCATCTTACCTAAAAGAGGAAAGCCTGACAATGGAAGAAAGCCAAGGAAGTGCATGGCATTTTCTGCTGGTTTAAAATAGGGGGTCTAGTGTCTATAATGTTCAAGTGATTGTACATTAAAAAAAAAGTATAGTGCTTGTATGTATGGGGAAAATGAGTGATTTAACCTGAAATGCAAGCTCAAGTCTTATTGTGAGATTTCTTGCATAAAAGCCAGAATAAGAGCATGTTGCAAAGCCAGTGAGAGCCAAGGAAAGGCTGACAGGCAGAGGAAAATAATGTGGTCAGAGCTATGATTTGGAAAGTCAGTTCTAGCAAAAGTATTGGGAATGACAAAGGGGGAGGAAAGCTAGATTCAGGAGACAGGCTAAGAGGATGGATCCTTTCCCTTGCATTCCTCAATTAGTATCTAACACAAGAAAAATGACTAGACCATGACTTAAACTATTTTTCCCTATAGCATAAGAAGGAGACTAAAGGGAGGTTGGCAATCCAGAACCAATGTGGGACCCCATCACTAGGAAATCATAACTCCCCTAGTCTTGGTGTGTGCTTTTTATTTTCATGCCCTTGCCTGTGGTCCAGATGGCTGCTTCACTTTAACATTGCATTTGCATTTCAGGCAGGAAGAAAGAAAAGGCTAAAGGGCCAAAGACAAGGGGCATCTGAGTGTGTTCTTGCTCAAGAGCATTGCATTTGTATGTCATTGGCTCAACCTGTAACCTGGTCATGGGTTCATGATACTCAGGTGAGGCTGGACCTTGTAGTTACAGCTGGCACACTGCTGACCATTCATAAAGCAGAGTGCTGGTGGGAAGAGAATTCTGTCAAAGTAGATAGTACAATTGGCTGTGTGTGTGGGAGTTGAAGAGGACATAAACAAGGGGCTTTGGGAGTAGAAAAGGTAAAGTGGAGACAAATGTTGGAGATGAGAAGCAGTAAGCTCTGGGCACCAACCAGACGAGGTAGGTTGGGGAAGGTAGTAATCAAGGGCAATGCTGTAGTTTCTGACTTTGCAACCGGGTCAGTGATAACAGTTTTAACTGAGATAGGGAGAATAAAGAAAGATGTGTTTTATGGACAAAATAATAGATTTGATTCAGAATATATTGAGTTAGAGCACTAGGATGTCCTGAGAAAAGTTCAGCAAGTTGGTATAAATGAAGTAAAGGTCAGGAGATGGTGTTATGAGTGCTGGGGTCGTCTAACGCACAGCAGCAAATTAAACCACCTAAGGAGGGCACACGGAGTGGCATATAGCAGAAGATTAAAGAGAGAACTGTTGAAGGGCAAACCAAATCAGAGGAATGGGCAGAGAGCAGGATCATAAAAGCTAGGAGTTGCATTTCTAAAAAGAAATGGTCAACAGTTTCAAGCATCTTAATGATTCAAAACTGCAGAGAAGACTGGGTTAGCAGTTAGGTCATTATTAGTGTTTGACAGATGTTGAGAAAGTGAATGTATTGACACATGAACTTCATTGTATGCATGTTAATTTCATATTCTGGCAGGAACTAGTTGCATTAAGAAAAGTCAAGGCAGTTATAAAAATCTGTTGAAAGACAAAAATGGTATTTGGAGACAAGAAACATTAAAGGAATCTTGGCGCTTGCCATGAGTAAAGTTCTAATTGAAAACACTGAATTTTACACTTTATTTCTTATTTCACAGAATAGTTCTACATGGCCCAGTTTTTGTCTGCATACCCATTCTTGTAGCTTTTGCAAAACTGTGACTTGCAGAACATCTGGGAGTCACTAAAAGGGCAGAAAGAAATCCTGTTGTGTGTGAGGAAGAGGAACTTGCAGTGCTCACATTTTAAAAATAGTCTTGCTTCCTTTTATCATTTTTTATTGAAATATAGTTTGCATACAATATTATTTTAGTTTCAGATGAGCAACTTAGTGATTCACACACTATACACATTATTAAATGCTTACCATAGTATAGTTACCATCTGTCACCATGCCCACATATTACGATATTATGAGCTGTATTCCCTATGCTATACTTCCATCCCTATGACTAAACTATTTTATGATTTGAAGTTTGCACCTCTTTATTCCCCTTCACCTGTTACACCTGTCCCCACCTCCACAATGAAAATCAATTACCCATTCTCTGTTAATGAGTCTATTTCTGTTTTGTTTTTCAGATTCCACATCTAAATGATACCGAATTGTATTCATCTTTCTCTGATTGGTTTATTTCATTGAGCATAATATTCTCTAGGTCCATCCATGCAATTCCAAATGGCAAGGTTTCCTTCTTTTTCATGGCTGAATAATATTCCATTGCATGTATACATACCACATCTTTTTTATCTCCTTATCTGTGGATAGACACTTTGGTTGCTTCCCTATCTTTGCTATTGTAAATAATGCTGCAGTAAACATAGGGGTGTACATAGCTTTTCAAATTAATGATTTTTTTTCTTCTGGTAGATCCCCAGAAGTGGAATTGCTAGGTCATATGGTATTTCTACTTTTAGTTTTTAAAGAAACCTCCATACTGCTTCCCATAGTGGCTGCACCAATTTGCATTCTTACCAAAAGAACATAAGGGTTCCCATTTCTCCAAATCCTCACCAACACTTGTCATTTCTTGTCTTTTGGATAATAGTCATTCTGAACAGTGTGAGGTAATAACTCACTGTAATTTTAATTTACATTTCCCTGATGATTTGTGATGTTGAGCATTTTTTCATGTGTCTTGTATTTCATGAATACAAGACGTTCATGTATGTCTTTTCTAGAAAAATGTCTATTCAGGTCCTCTACCAATTTTTTTAATTGGGTTAGTTGGTTTTTTTTGTATGTGCTGAGTTGTGAAACTTTATATATTTTGGATATTAGCCCTGTATCAGATATATTGTTTGCAAATATATTCCCCCATATAGTAGGTTGCCTTTTCATTTTGTTGATGCTTTCCTTTGCTGTGCAGAAGCTTTTTAGTTTCATGTAGTCCTACTTGTTTATTTTTGCTTTTGTTTCCCTTGCCTAGGGAGACATATCCAGAAAAACATTTTCTAATGTTGATGTTCAAGAGTTTACTGCCTATGCTTTCTTTTCATAGTTTTATGGTTTCAGGTGTTATATTTAAGTTCTTAATCCATTTTGAATTTGTTTTTTTGTATGGTATAAGACAGTGATCCAGTTTCATTCTTTTGCACATAGCTGTCCAATTTTTTCAACACCATTTACTGAATTTTTCCTCCATTATATTTCTTATTGTGTATCCTCTCCTCCTTTGTCATATACTAATTGACCATATAGGTGTGGGTTTATTTTCTGGGCTCTCAATTCTGTTCCATTGGTCTGTGTATCTGTTCTTGTGTCAGTACCATACTCTATTGATTACTGTAGCTTACAAAAGCCACAGTTTGAAATTGGGGAGCATAATACCCCCAGCTTTGTTCTTCCTTCTCAGGATGGCTTTGGTTATTCAAGGTCTTTTTTGGTTCCATACATATTTTAGGATTAAAACCAGCCCCTGCCGCTTATGTCTTTCCGAGTGGGGGGCTTTCATTGACGCAGCTGCAAGTGTACAGTGGGTGACCATCATATACTGACACTGTGCTAGGCCCAGGCCACTGGGTATAGACACCATCACTACCAAGGGCTCAGTCACATTCACCATGGCTCATTTTGGAAACATACTAAGTACATATTCCTATGTGGGCCCACAGCCACTGGAAAATGAGTTGTCTTCTGAATTTTAAAGATAGAACAGCTATCATTTCATGAGCTATTTTATCATGGCATTGGACATGCTATCACAGATGTAGCTGTCAAACTGCCACATCTGTTTCTTGTTTTAGGTTATAAAGTAATCACCTCCATGCATGGACACATACAAATAATGAACAGCTCAGGAAAAACACAAAGATTCCATTGGTAGTGAATGTGTATGGATATCTCCTTCTGATCTCTTCTGTAGTGAAAGAAGGCCATGATTAGAAGATGCATCTTTTAGCAGAAAAGACTATGAAAACATTTATAGTTTTCAGGGTCAATTAGCAATTTCACCTTGGCAGGAAATGTCTCAAGTTTAAACGGCCATGTTCATCTTGTCCACACACTTCATACCACTTTCTTTGTTCGTCTTTCAAAATTGGTTAAGACACTGTAAGCTTGTTCACAGTTTGTAATTTGCTGAAGGTGGGGGTCCACTGTGTGTAGTAAGGTGGCAAAGATGACATTTTAATTTTGTGTCTCCACTAATAGAGAATTTGGTTCACTCATAAGGATTTTATTATGATGCTTATAAACAAACAACAAACTGAGAATGATAGGGATACTTCTGTGAACAAGGCTAGTGGGTGACTGAAGTAGATAGATGGGAAGGTTCCACATACCTTACATATATTTCTATGGTCCCCAAATAACAAGAATAGGCTGAATTGTCAATATGACAGTGTTGTTGACAGTTGTAATGTAAACTGCTACAATTCTTTTAGAAGGCAATTTGCCCATATGCTTTAATAAAGCCCATCAGTATATTACTTCAGCATTTACACTACTGGGAACAGTCTTAGGAAAGAAGCTAATCTGAGAGAAGAGATCCATCTGTAGAACTATAAACAACAAATTATGAGGGCCAAATAAGGCAAGGGCTGTGTGAATGGAGAAGATTTAACTTTCAAGAAGTATTAAAAAGGTCAATTTGACTGAGTCAGATGATGGAGAGAGTGGGTAGAGGAAAGGAAAGTGAAGAAAAAGAGTTTAGGATGACCTCCAGATTTCTGGCCTGGGATCCTGTCTTCACTCATTCAGTTAGAAACAAAATGCACCCAGAAACTAGCAAACAAAAATACTGGAGACTTTACACAAGTTTTGCACTGAGAACGGTTGCATTTGAGAGGTCCGGTTGGGAGAAACAGCAGTACAAGGCTGGA
Organism: Smutsia gigantea; assembly: GCA_032199065.1. Lineage (NCBI taxonomy): Eukaryota > Metazoa > Chordata > Mammalia > Pholidota > Manidae > Smutsia > Smutsia gigantea. The sequence goes on from JAVSCE010005644.1 coordinate 115,452, forward strand.
ATTAGAAGAACATATCCAGTCTGGAGACAGAGATTTGAAAGTCTTAACTGGATATTGGGAAACAACACCCCCTTCCAAAAAAAATTTCAAAAAATATTTTCTTTTTTTTTTTGTGGTGATGGCTTTTCCCAAAAATTAATTAATTAATTATTTTTTTATTAAGGTATCATTGATATACACTCTTATGAAGGTTTCACAAGAAAAACAATGTGGTTACCACATTCACCTTTATTATCAAGTCCCCCTCCCATACTCCATTGCAGTCACTGTCCATCAGTGTAATGAGATGCCACAGAGTCCCTACTTGTCTTCTCTGTGCTGCACTGTCTTCTCCATGACCCCACACACACCATGTGCACTAATCATGACACCCTACAATCCCTTTCTCCCTCCCTCTCCATCCACCCTCCCCCACCCGTCCCCTTTGACCTGGGGATTCCACTCCTAGGAATTTACCCAAAGAAAACAACTTCTCAGATTCAGAAAGACATATGCACCCCTATGTTTATTGCAGCACTATTTACAATAGCCAAGAAATGGAAGCAAACCTAAGTGTCCATCAGTAGATGAATGGATAAAGAAGACGTGGTACATACACGCAATGGAAAACTATTCAGCCATAAGAAAGAAACAAATCCTGCCATTTGCAACAACATGGATGGAGCTGGAGGAGATTATGCCCAGTGAAATAAGCCAGGTGGAGAAAGACAAGTACCAAATGATTTCCCTCATTTGTGGAGTATAACAACAAAGCAAAACTGAAGGAACAAAATAGCAGCAGACTCACAGACTCCAAGAAAAAAATATTTTCATTGAATGGAATATTGGTGCACAATAATCATGAGGACTATGTTGCATCTTTGGAACATTCTCATGATATAATACTATGTAAAAAAATGAGAATAAAATGTACCTGCATGAAGACAACAAAAATGAAAATATTATAATTTCCATAGGGAGTAGGATGATTACAATGTTTCTTTAATTGGCTCTTAATACATTGGTTACTTTGTGCCATGTTCAGTATAAGCATGTTTAGTGTAAATATGTCCTATTAATTATTAGTCATTCTTTTGATCTGAAATTTAAATTGAACAGGATATCCTGATTTTCATTTGCCACATCTGGCAACCTAGTTCCAATATTAAAAAGGCACTTTTATTCTGGCATTCTAGACCTAATGACAGTAACCATGAGCCAAGTGTGGCTGTCAAGCATTTGAAATGTGGTTAGTCCAGACTGAGATGTGCTATGAATAAAAAATACACACCAAATTTGGGGACCTAGTATTAAACATATAATGTAAAATAACTCATTAATAACTTCAGTATTGATCACCTGTTGAAGTGATAATATTTTACGTAGGTTGAAGAAAATGTATGAAAATTAATATCACCTGTTTCTTTTACTTTTTAAAAAATAAGGTTACTAGCAAATTCAAACCTATATTTGTGGCATATATAATATTTCTATTGGACGGTACAGATTTTTTCGACCTATGAGGAATTCTGATTTTTACTTGTTTTATCTTGCAGAAGCTATTTCTAAAAGGGCAAATAAATACCATCAGCAAAATAAGCCGAATAAATGTGCAATTTTTATACAAAACAAGCTTAGCCAGCCTAAACTGAAAAAAATGAGGGTATATATTCATATTGGTGGAGGTAATTTAATCTGATAAACACTATTGGGAGGATTAGTTCCTCCATATCAAAGAATGCACATGCACTATGAACAAATTAATATAAAGGGTATATTATGTTTTATTGCTGTTTCTCAGCAAAACACTGAAAGTACTGATTTCTTTGTGATTTCAAAGATACATGTAATTATCTTCATGGAGTTCCGTCATAACTTATTGGTGTTTAATTCTATTCAGTGAGGTTAAAGAATGCTGTATCATAGACACCTAAATTTGGAAGGAATCACTATGTATTACCTAAGGTCAAGGTTCATATCAAAACTAATGTTAACGGTTCCATCTGCCTGGGAGGCCCCAGAATCACTCCTCACTGTGTTCAGGTCTCTGCTCAAATGCCCTCTCTGCAACAAGCCCCTCATGGCAGTATTATTCAAAATAGCACCCTGTCACTCTCTTACTCATATCCAGTTATAATTTTTTTTCATAACACTGACATTCTGTTTCATTTCATTCCATCTTTCACTGTACAAATTAAATTGTATGAAGTTGAATATATTATTTTTGGTCCTCCCAATTAATATAAAGCTTCATGATGGCAAAAATCACTTACTGCCATACCCTTAGAACCTAGCATATTGCCTAGTTCCTAGGTAGGTGTTATGATCCTTTGGCTTTCTGATGTTTCCTAGTACATTTATATCCTATTGCTTCTTGTTACCTAGTATTTTGTTGATACCTTAATAACCAACTTTTAATTGGTCTTTCCCACTTTGAAAGTCATCAAAGCATAGCTCCTGGACCTCTGCTCATTTTCTTCATTATGTTGGGCCCCTCCACTGAATTAGGCATGTGTTAGGTGCTGTATATACAGTAGGAATCCCATAGCCAGAGCTCCAGCCCTCACTCAGCAAGCTTGCATTCCTATGCACCATCTCACTCTTAGTGGTTTTAAACTTCCTTTTTTGAACTGAAGTGCTAGAAAATTGAGTTCGTGATGTATAAATCTGTGCAGATGAATTTGTTTGATACATTTGCTGGAATCAACAAAATACAGAGCACTTACTTTGTGATGGGCCCTGTTCTTAGCTCCTTATGTGGATTAATTTATTTATCCTCACTGTCGCATCAGTGCTCTTATTATCCCCATTTTTCAGATAAGGAAACTGAGGCAAGGAGAGTAAGGGACAGAGTCAGAATTGAGGTTGAGACGGGCTCTAATCAGAAGTGACAGAATCAGAATTGAAATCCAGATAAGCTAGCTCCAGAACTTTTCAACAACCCAGACATATAAAGTTGATGCAACCAATCTTGGGTATTTACCAAATTTTAACTACTGTTGACCTCTTTGTTGAAAGTTTAAGATTGTGAGTTATTTCATCTTGTTTGGGCATGCAGTCAGTTTGGAATGCCCTTTTTCTTCATCTTAGCATAACTCAGCCTTCCTTTTTTTTGCAAGACTCAGCATGCTATAAAATCAGGGTCCAGTTAGAAAAACAGAAATGCTTGTCATCCATTCATAAAGCGGGATTGTTTGCATAGAGATGGAAGAGCTATGAAGCTAAACACAGCCTAGAAGGGCAACCCATAGGTTAGGTCAGCAGGGAACTGCTGGCATCTCTAGGTCTGGAGAGTAGAGGAAAGAGGTGGGTTACCACCACCCGGAAGTCAGGGCCATGCTGTGAAAACAAGAACCAGAGGAGGGCTGTCTAGTGGGAGATGGGACCAGGAGGAGACAATGTAGGGACAAGAAATATATTGTCTTTTCTTCTTCAGGCCTTTCTTCTTCTGTCAGTGCCTTCCATTGACTAAGCCTACCACAATCCATTTGGCAAAGGCACCTGGGAAATGTGGTTTCCAAAGATACAGAAAAGTAGGGTTCTGCAGGCCAGGAGACCAGCACCCATGAGGTGTCCTCTGAATTCAGAATGCTTGAGGGGCTTCCTTAGTACCTCCCTCTTTTGTGGCATTACAGATGTTAGAATAGTGCTCATTATAGATGTTAGACACACAGTTACTGCTCATAGCACCTGCTGTGGACCAGCATTGCTGTGAGTACTGTTAATATAGTACTTTCTTTCATCCTCACAAGAGCCCTGTGAAGTAAGCAAAACTATTATCCCCATTTTCCCAATGGAGAAACTGAGGCACCATGACTTCCCAACATCAGAGGGTAGAACGTAGATTTGAACCCAGGCTGTCCAGCTCCAGTGTCCTTTCTCCTAACCACTGTACTCCATGGCCTCCCCAGAGTCTTACCTTCCTAACTCAGAACATCTACGGCAGGATCCTGCGCATAGCAGGTGCTCATTAAAATACTCGTTTGAAACAATGGATTTCCTGATTTTACTATTAGATAGTAGTCACTGAGATTCTTAAACTTTTATAGCCTCTTGGGTTTGTTTGCTACTCACACCTTATTTGTTCTGTTGTTTGCTATGTTTGTTTCAAAGGCTTGTTTCTTTGTAACATTTCAGTGGCCTCATCTCCCAGTCTGCTGACCATCCCCTGTATGTTTTTTCAACTGCACAGCTGAATGTTTTTTTTTGTAAGGCAACATTCACAGGGTCAAATATTCAGAGAAATGTTTATGTGTCCAGTGTCACTTAGGCAAGTGATATTGTCATTCAACCACACACATTCTTGGGAACAGAATGAGTTTGATTCATGGAAAGTTAATTTTAATGAGGCAAATAATCTTACAATAGCTACTTTGTATAATCAGTCTACCTTTGATGGCTTACTATATACTTAAGATTACATACATGATCTTTAATGCCTATGACAACCCTATGAACCTTGTGATGAAATTTTCCAGAGCATCCGTTTTGAGTTTTTTTGTTGTTGTTGTTATGTATTCTTCAAATGTTATCATGTCCAATTTCAATATGAGGAAACTCAGGCTTTTGTGGCACACCCAGCTCTTGGCAAAAAGGGGATTTGGACTTGGATCTTTGTAGCTATGCAACTGAGGAAGGTTTCAATGAAACTCAATACTTTACAACATGGATGCCTGCTGAGATGAGGGAAATGAAGCTGCTCCTTACCATGCCCATGGACTGGTGACGCAACCTTTAAAAGGCACATACATGTTCTGTGCTGACTGCACAAAACATTTTGATCTGAAGATATGAGTGGTTCCCTTTAACTTCTTAAAAATGACCTTTTGTGACCACAAAAAGCCCTTGAGGAGTAGTTTCTTTTAATAAGCAAAACACTAGTAAGCATATCTTAAATGTAATTGGCAAATACATTTAATTAAGGAATTCCTGTGCCTCTCTTGCATTCTGAATTTTCCTCCAGTTGGGTTTCCATGTGTGATGGTGTTTTGGGGACTGTGACTTTGAAAAACATTTTTTAAAAATCCAGTTAGCCTGTGAGCACATTTTCATTCTTTTTGGCTCTGGCCACAAGCACTGAATTTGACTGGTTTGACTCTGTATGAAAATAAAATCCAGAGAGACATTCCTAAACTTGGACCTTTTGTTCATGCTCACTTCCTGTTGACCGAGGGACAGCCCTTCAGTTGGCCCGTGGTCAAGCTGTTCACACAGAATAGGAGCTGTGTTCTCCAGGGCAGCAGAATCTTGCCGCTGATTAAAAGTAGCATGAGATGCAACCCAAATGCCAATTCTCTTTCCTTTTTGGAATTTTGCTTGAATTCAAAGGTCAAAAGGAAGACAGAGCAGCTCAGTGTATTGGTTTGTAATGCTTCTCCCACTGTGGCTTAGTGATATGATGTATTCCGTCCGCTCCTCGCCTCATCAAGGAGTTCTTCAGTCTTCAGCCTTTGTCCCCTAAACACTGGCTTGTGTGAACATGCCATTAGCTGGCAGGGTCCAATTTCAATATTAGCAGTTACATTCAGTTCCGAGTTTCTCACAGTCGTCTATGCTGGGTATGAATCTGGAACTGCTGCCAATTTTCTTTGAGGGCATTTTAGTATCATTATCCCAGTGCTCAGGCTATTATGTCTGAAGTGTTGTTTTCCAGCTATTTTCTGCCTCTAAAAATGACAGGGTGGTTCAGCTATTTTATCAATGAAGTTTGAGTGTGTATCGTAGCTAGCTCTTGACTTGTGATTTTTTTTTTATTACACTGGCCAAGGAAATGCTCACTATTTACAGTGAGAAGGCCCCTTAAGATCGTCATGTCCTTAGCCACTCAAAGTATGTTCTGCAGAGGGAAAGAGTGGGCATCACCCTTGTGCACGTTAGAAATACTCGGTCTTGGGTCCCAGCACAGACCTGCTGGTCAAAAACTGTATGTTAGCAAGACCCCTAGTGTTTTGTGTGCAAATTAAAGTTTGAAAAGCAGTGATCTGGCCCACATCTACAACTATAAATACATCCTCTAAGCAGTCCTGAGAGGGGTTTTCCAGCTTCTATTTAAATCCTTCCAAGAATAGGGTGTTACTTTTGCAAGTCTTGTTGGACAGCTGAACTTTGCCTCTTTCTGATTTCCACACTTAGACCTTTTTTTCTTCTCTTCGGAGCAAACAGAATAGGTCTACTATGACCTTTCTAATATTTCAAGGTAGCTAACATGTTCCCCAGCCTACCTCTCCCTGTCTTTCTCCCCCCACTTCTCTCTCTCTGTCTCTCTCATTCTGTTTCATTCCTCCCACCTGTCCTCCTTTTATTTCTCCATCTCTTTTCATGCTAAGTCTTTTTTTCTACCATTCCTCTCCATGCCTGGCTTCCAAATTTTTTTGAAAATAATGATTGCTGTTTTACTAAAGGATAATAGTGATCAGTTTCCTCTTAACATGTGATGTCTAAAATGGAATAAAAAATATTTTTTCCCATTATGTATTGAGACATATATTGTATCCTATGTGTTTGTAGAAAAGTACAGGGGATTTGTAAGACCTATAAAGCAAAGAGAGAGCTGCCCTTGCAGACTCTGAGGTAGTTAAAGGCATCCTCCTGATGGTGACCTGGATACCATGTGTGCGAGGATCCAGTGAGTGGTATCATTGTTTCATATGATCACCAATAGGTAAAAAAGATGGGACATCGCTACTTAAATAAGAACTGTGCTAAATATACTAAAGCAACAGTACAAGGAGACAGAACTACACTTTTTACTTCTATTAGCCACACACGTTGCTCGAGTGGAAAAAATTCGGGAGTAAGCATAAAATGCTTATGAAAATCAAAAGTATAAAATCATCATGAAAGGACAATAGGTGCTGTTCCTTGAGGTCAGGCATAATTTAAGTGATCTGCCTCTTCCGTATCAGTCCCTTGAAAATGTGTGTTCCTGTGATAGGAAAAAACCTGTCTACCACGACTTAAACAAGTAAAGTTCTAAAACAGAATTTGAGCACTCTTTTCAGATCTGATGCATTGCCCTGACCTGGGTAAATTAAGTAGCAAATCTGGCATTGATTATGCTGCTCATGTTTTAGAACTGACAGTGAAAGTGAAAAAGTGTGAGTTTTACGGCACTACATTGATTGACGTGAAGCAAAGACAGTGTATGTGTGCTCTGGGTTAGAAAACTGAAGTTATATCACAACTGAGACCTTTCACCTGCACAGGATCGAATCTTCTGAAAAAGAGGAAACAGATGGCCATTCATTGGCATACATAGTTTTTTATTAATTCACAGATTTAATGTTTTTGAAAATGCAAGAATCCATGAAAAAGCATTTCCTTACTTTAGCTTCTTTATTTAACTAAATCCAAAAAAGATTTTCTGTTATGAGAAAAGTAGAAGCAGGAATCCAGAATACAGACATTTTGGGTTTTTTTTAATTTAAAATGCAGCAGGTACTGATCCATTTTCAAAATGTCCTCATAGGCCATCCCATTGGGGGACATGAGTTAAGCATCAAGATCACTGCGTATATGGGTGCCCCAGTGATGAGGTCTAAGGATTAATTCCCTAATTGAATTTCATCAAAAAATGTAGTTTTTATTGTCTATTTAATGCACGAGAAGCACAAGTCACCAATAAAGTCATTGTGAAATCATGAAATTTTTCAAGTAAATGGGATCTATGGCAATGTTTTTACAATTCGATTGACCCTTCATACATTCAGATGGGTAATTATTGGAAAAGAAAAGAAAGCATCTGAAAATTGAAAAAAAATCTATACATGACAGGATGGATGCAGAATTGATTTTACCAGTAATCTAGGTAAGGTGGATGGTATGTTTGTTGGATAGTAAGTAAATAATATTTTTCACGCCAACATATTTCGTTTGCTTCTGATATTTCCTTAGCCTCTGCAAGGCTGCCCCTGCTCCACATAACTCTTCAAACTTGTTCTTTCTTCCTAAAACCCTCATTTCCTCAAAATTCACCCCTATTGTGGCAGTTCTAGTGCCCTTACCTTCTTAGGCCATTTGTTCTGATAAATAAATGCAAGCTCTCTGTCTTTTAGAAAATGCATAATAAACATTTGCACAGCAGTTCAACACAAATGAATTCTGGCAGCAGCTAAAAAGCCCCATCATAAGTTTTCCAGAAGAATCAAATAATGTAGACCCAAATCAGAATTGTGAAGTTCTCACCTCAGAAATTCAGATGTGTTGAAGCAATAACCCCAAAACTCACAATGATAAAATCTGAGAAAAAGTTTAAAATGAGCTAAAAATACAGAATTTGCAAAATCTGCACCAAAAGTAATTTCAGTAGGATGAAAATTAAAATTCTTTGATGCTCTATTATAGAAAACTGAAAACAAAAATAGGATGGCTAAGTGAGGTTGATTTGGGGAAAATATTTTATGAAAACTTTTTAATGATCTAAGCTAAATGATTGTATCCATAATCCTGCAATAAAAACATTTTATTGATCAAAAAATGGAGTATAAATGGTGGGATCAAAGTATTCTTTGCAGTCAAGAGCTGAATGGGTTATTCTTCCTAGGGATACTTGTATTTTTGCAGAACTCAAGGTTTAATTTTTTAAATTAACTCAAGGAGAATTTAATAAAACAAAATTGAACCGGGCCATCTCACTGAAGGATGGCAGCTGAGTATTTTCTGGTCATTTCCCAGGAAATGGGGCCCCATTCTCTTGCCAAAGTGTGGTCTTTAAAACAGCACTATGGCACCATCACCTAGGGCTTGCCCTAAATGCAGAATCTTGGTTCCAAAACAAATCTACTGAATCAGAATCTGCATTTTAACAAGATCTCTAGATGATTTGTATGCACATTAAAATTTGAAATGCACTATTCTGTTCTAATGCTTCATATGACAGGCTTTCAGCATGAGACTTACCTGGATTGGTTTCACTTCCGTTTATTTAAACTACAGACTGCATGGTGATACCTCCCCCCTTTATGCTTGTCGGAAGTGATACATCTTTTGTTCCTCATTTGTTTCTATTTTCCATTTCATTTAAGAGGAGACATAAGCAACGTAATTTGGGAAGAAAATGTGATCTCTTTCGGAGCTGAATTTTGAAACTAGGATATTTATAGAATAAGAGATGCTGATGTTCCCTGTGTCCTCGGTGTGGCTTCTGAGGTTTTTGTTCCTAATAAGTGCCCTTCCCTTGGTGTTCGAGCAGCCTGAGCATTCTTGCTGAGGCAGCAAGGAAAACGTAATTCTGGGCTTGTGTAGGATGCTGTCCTGGTAGTGAATATGATGCTAATCTTCTCTCCCTTTCAGCATTTGTCAAATTTGGATACAAACTTTAGGAACAAAAATAAAACTTGGACCACTAGAATCTGAACTACATTTGGAAAGCTCTTTTGGGAATCATTGTAAACTGTCTTCCATCACGTAGCAATTCCCTAGTATTTTCCCTCTTTTTCCATTACTTGAACATTCTTCCAGAAGCCTGGTCACCTATTTTGGTCTCCAGTCTGTTTACTCTGTTCCTTGGAATAATAGAAAGCATGCCCTTCTGAGTTTTGGAGGCCTGAATTAGTACAGTAACCTGCTAATACTGCAGGCATTCAAGAAACATTCATTCTTTCCCAACCTCTCATTAACAGTGAGGCATATGACCTTGAAATGCTCTTTTAGCTTTCATTGTTCCTCATCTACAAAATGAGAGTTAGACCGAAAGACTGCATGTATACATATTGTTATCCATGGTGCTTTTCAGGTTAGGAAGTCTTAGTAATCGAAAATGTCCCAAGTGCTTAGGAACTAAGTGTGAGACTTGATTCTTGAAGAAATAAAAATAATTGATAGTACAAAGTGCATCAAAATCTACTCCAATGGGAAGGAATAAAGCACGTGCATGAGTGTGGCCTTCTAGTCTTCACTTTGGGTGGTGACAAAAATCAGCAAAGAGTGAAGTGTTTTCTGAGAATTAAGCCACTGGATACCTCTATGCGTTTACTTTCTGAATTTTGGGTTTTCTATTGAGATTTCATTTTAAAAATTACTACCTCAGAGGCTTCCGGTGATTGCTTCTCTCTCAGGAGCCTTTTCTTATTTTGAATTTTCAAATGGTTATGTTTTATGCCAGTCAATCGTGAAGTCATGACAAGCCAGAAGCATTTAGACCCATATGGCTGGATTAGATAGCCCCGTGACAGTTCATTTTATTGCAGTTATTTTTAACTACTATTACCTATTAAATACCCCTTTTGGAGTTTATACTTCTGCTCAATTCTTGCTATGGAGATTTAAAAAAATCGGTTTCCAATCTATTTGTTCTGCCAAGCACTAAATGCCCTGTGATTAAAAAGCCAAGCAAGTATTTACCAAGTGTTTCTTGATCGACCTTCTGGGTCATTCCTTAAGTTACTCCCAAGTGTGTTGTATTTTCATGTCCATTTTATGGATGGAAATGGAAATGCAAGAGTAATTAAAACTGAGTCTCAAGAAGAGAGACCAAGCTAATGTCCTTAGGACCTCCTGAGTTTAGTTCCCTGTTTATCCTGCTGCGTTATGCTCCATCTTGACGTCTTATCCCCTGCCATCTGTAGATGTAGCAAGTGTTTCCAAAAGACAGAGTTTTCTTTCTTCTCAGCAGTGTGGGGACAAAGGTCACATTGCAGCAACATCCTAAACAAGCCTCTACCATCAAGTGCCATCTGCTTTGAAACTATCAGTTATCTTGAAACAGGAAAACTGAAGTTTCTGCAGACAGAAAGGCTGACTGGACACCTGTACCTACAAAAGTGGGCAACTTAAAAATGGCTTCTCCTGCACATTTGTCCCCGTTGAGTGAAACGAGGCCACAAATCGACCTCATTCTTTTACAAAATACCTCATTTTTGTAATTATCTAGAAATTCATTCTCCAGAATAGGGAAAAACAATACAAATATTGCTTTTCTTCTAGACAGGCCATAGATGGAAGACAGTGTGTATCTGTTAAATGTAAGAAAAGTTTTTCTAAAAATTCTGTGCTCCTTGAGTTCACATGAAGGAAGAGATGTAAGGTGGCCAATTTCAGATTTACGGTTTTTCTGGAATTAGTTTAACCTCTTAGATCATGCAGCTATCTAGCAGTGGGAATTTAGAGTTTATTTCAGATCTATTAGATGGTGACAAATTAATTATACTTTAAACAAGTCTTGATTATCCATCGACCTTCAAGGACAGCTCCATAGCCTTCAGCAGCCCAGCTAACATATTATTCACTCACATTATGTGTCATCAGACAAACTTGATGAAGAAGTATACATTAATTAGTTAACATTTTTTGATGCGAGGGATTACCGATTCGATGGAAGTGTTTGAATAAAAAGCACAACACAAATTGAGAAAATAAAACTCAAGTCAGTATTATCATATATGTTGGCAGCTGGTTTTACAGGAAACCACCAAACTAAATATCAAGTGTGTTTTATTCCTACGAATGAAACTGCAAATAATGAAGCAATTTAGCACACGACTTACGAGATCATTTGCCTCGTGGTTCTCTATTAAGGACATTGCATTGTCAGACAGAGGGGTTCATATGTTTTTGATAACTCTCTTCATGGATTTTTCAGAGAGATTTTGGATCAAAGCAATAAAACACATCCTCTTTATATAGCCAAGATATTTGTGCATTAGAGATGGTGATGACTGTATCAAAATAAAGATTTTTCGAATGTTACTTAAAGGATGTTTTGATTTTGGCAATTCATGTGAGATTGTAGGGGCATCAATATATAATCCCATTTGCTGAATTGTAAGATCACTTACATTAAAAGTTGTTCATTACATGCCACTGTTAAAATTCTGTGACTACTGTTAAAAAGGAGCTAATTGCCATCTCCGGTTAAGTTCATTTTGCCTTTTGGATATGCACTTCTCCTGATTAACTTTTCGCACCCTGTGGAGATCTCTGCAGATTCAGGATTAGTGGAGTTTCCTCAAATCTGCAGTCCTGAGAACTGGAGTATGGCAAACCTAGTCTACATCCCAACCCCTTCCACAAACTTTCCATTATGTGTTAGTCATAAAGAATTTGTGAGAAGCATAAAACAGATGTCTACCTAATAAGGTGTTTAAGTATGAGATCAATGGATGATGTCATCACTCTCTTTTTATTGCTAATAAATAGCAGTTGAATTGAAACTGCTCAAGGAGTATTCAGGATGGTGGGTTTGGACTTAATGACTCATCTCAAGGGCTGATTTAAAATCCTAGCAAGGATCCTATTAGAATTATTGCCCTCATACCAGTAAAGTGATCTACTTCTAGTCTATACATGTTCTATTGGTTTGGCATGTCAGCAATGTTTTATTACATATGCTTGAGAATAAGCTGTGAGTAGTTGCCCTAATAGTCTCCAAAGTATACTAATCGTATTCCTCTTTATTTCTCATCTGAAGCTTTAAATCTTTACAGAATAAGCTAGACATATATAGTCCTTTCAAGGAATGACCTCTGAACCTTTTAACCAGGGAGAATAAAAAGACTTAGAGAGTTAGCCTGATGGGTAGTCTCAGATTTCTTTCTGATTCTGAATTGCTTTCCCAAACAGGGACCATCTGAGAAAAGCAAAGCCAAGAAGAATATCTTGGTAGGCACGCATGCTCCACGCATACGCAGTGGGAGCCAGACAGTCATTTATGGTATTACTGGGTGATCACTAGGCTTGCTCGTCTTTACCTTCCTCATCATTTGAACCAGGTGCTGCATCGGTTTCCTTATAGTTGTGTGTTCTGTGCCAATAGTCACTGATTTGGAACATATGCTATTGTGACTGTGTGGTGGTCTCTGTCATATTTTACCACCATGACCTTGCAAGCACTTAGGAAGACTTGGAGATGTGTCAGAATAGCTTACCAAACTCATATGTTAGCCATGCTGCCCAGCAGTGCTGCAGAAATGAGCTGCAAATGCCAAGCGGCACATTGAGTATGTGATTTATTTCTTCTCTGGGCGGGTCAATTAATTATTTCACTGTGACACCACCTGAAATTGTAAATAGAAAGAGATAGAAAATGAATCACTGCATTCTGTACCTGTTCTCTCACCCTTTTGGATGACAAAACGGGTACCTCCTGTGAATGCAGGTGATAACCAGACATACAAGACTCGGGATGGACTTAACAGTGTTGGTCACTGTGTCTTAGACATGCAGTTTGAAATGACTTTCAGGGTAGTGCACCAATTCTTTCACAGCTTGTTGATGCTAGAGAAGATATTTGTCTTGGTCACTTGGCTGCTATAACAAAAATACCACAGATCGGGTGGCTTAAATAACAAACATTTGTTTCTCACATTTCTGGAAGCTGGGGAGCCCACGATCAGGGTACCAGCAGAGCTGGTCTCTAGGGAGGACCCTCTTCCTGGCTTGCAGGTAGCAGTGTTCACACGGTGGGGAGAGCTAGCTGTAGTCTCTGTCCTACAAGGGCACTAATATCCTTCATGGGGCCTCCACCCTCGTGACCTCATCCAGACCTAATTACCTCCAAAGGCCCACCTCCTGATACCATCTCATTGGGGGTTAGGGCTACAACAAGTACATTTGGGGGTATGCAAACATGTATTCCATGACTATGATAAGGCAAGGAAAGGAAAAGAATAATCTTTATTTAATACTTGCTATGATATGTGCTTCCTTTCTTGGAAACACAAGGTAGTATGGCTTTCCCAAATTTCCAAATTGATTTTTCCAAACATATTTGGATTGGTTATTATATTAATAACAATAATAATAAATAGATCTTTTGCTGTGAGGGAATGGGATGACAGGTAAGAAAGATAAATCTGACACATGGGGCTTTTTAGTATAAAGATGAAGCATCTAAATCACTCATCACTGAATTTCTACCTCTCTAACGATTACAAATAATTTCTCTTTTCCACAATTTGAAATATATTTATGTTGGCAGAATGGACCACTGACATGTTTTCATTAATCCAAGTGGAATTTGAAATGATCCGTCAGGATCCTAACTTTGGCCCCAAAGTCTCTTTACTAGGTGAACTTCTATTTTATTTTACTTGGAAAGAATAAATATTTTAATAGAAGAATGTTCTAGCTTCCAAATCTGCCCCCTTGGCAACAGCAATTTCAAGTCAGTATATGCTAGTGAATACCACAGACTGCTAAGAAGGTACCCAAGTACCTTAAACTAAATTGCCTGGATAAAAGTTTTTTCACCAACCTGTTGTACAGTCTTCACAAGAACCACTCCGGAGCCCTCATAAAACCAAATTCAGCCTCGAATCCTGTGAGTCTGAATCTTTTCCATGTCATCTTCATATCATGATTTCTGACTGGCTGGTAATGTCCTGTATTGGCCAGAATTTCAAGCCTGCTGCTTCGTTTGTGTACATGCATGTATGTATCCAAGTTCTACAAAATTTTTTAAATCAGGGGGCAGGAATTCTGTGACACTTAGGAAAACAGGCTGTCCCCATCATGCTCATACATTTAATGTGTCTATATATTCCCATTCTTGGGCAGTTTATCACATATCATAGAAAAGCACTGTAGACTTACATTGGGTTTTACTTGAGGATCATGAATAAAGAGTAATGTGGATGCATAGATAATTAACCAATGCTGGACTATTTATGTTGCAAGCACACATATAAGCACATTTATAAATTGTTTTTGCCTCTGTCCACTTTATGTACCCTGGATTTTCCCACAAAGACTTGAGGTGACTTACTAAAGTGTGTGTGCTTCACAATGAACATAACGAACTTGAACTACAAAATAGAAACCCAAGAGGAAGTAGACAGGAAGTGGAAGGGAATTGACACTGCTATTAAACACTGACTTCCTGGTAACCAAAACCAAAAGGGGCACAAATAAGGAACATCTCTATCCTTATTATAACTGCGGAAGTTCCTCTGGAATGGCCTATGTTTTTCCTGTCAGAAAATTCTAAAAGAAATGTTATTAATATATTTAAGTAAGAGTTGCTTGGAAGCCAGCAAGTCTGAATTTGTCTGGTACTTAAAGACACTATTATGGGTAGATTTATGCTTCCAATTTGCAGGCTTTGGATTTTTTTTCAGTATTACTTTTATTAATGCCATCCTTTTATAAAGAGAGGATAATAACCAGCAAGTGGTTCACCTCAATTGACATATCCTTGTGATCAGTAAAGGTGCATGTCTGGGAGGCAGCATAGTGTCAAGCCAACCTGATACAGACCCAATTGTGTGTTCTGGGTCAAGTTCTGTGACCTCTGTGACCTTTAGGTTTTGCTTTGTTTTCATCTATAAAATAATTGCATCATTATCGAGATTACATGAGAAAATACATCTAAAATATCTAAGGTCATCCTAGTACTATTTCTGATGATGTTAAAGATGAAAAAATATATTTTCCCCATTATTTATGCTGACTTTCTGTGGGTCACTAATTTGAACTTGCATACTAGAGGAATAAGGTACACAAATGTGTGCATATAATCACAGAAGTGATGACTGAAGTCTGGACTTCTGTCTCAGGTAGCTCCATCCAGCAGCCAGCCCCACCATTATGCAGGACTTGCAGGAAATGATTTATTGTGGATCTGTTGGTTTCAAAAACTGAGGATCTACCCTTTTGGAAACAAAATATTTTATTTTTTCAAAAAGTAAAGAAAACTATTCACAATGAAAATCTCAGATGGGATTACACCCTTTCTTGCTTTTTAAAGGTGAATATACCAAATAAAAATGAGCTCTCTGAGCCATTCAGGATTATGAGACTTTATTCTGCTTCAGTACAATGCTAATCCCAGGGCTCTTTGTGGTCACTGGAATGTTTGCCTTACTCAAGTAGCATCAGCCTCCCGTGCATTTGGAATCGTGAGCCACTAACCCTTTAACCAGCCCACTGGCCCCGTTAACCCTTCTGATTTATTACATTTAATGTGCTCAGGAATTGAAAATCAGATAACCAAGCTATTTTTAACTGAGAGCAGAATAGGAATAAATAAAATCTGGTCGTCTAGGCATCAAGTACCTGGGCTTTTGTATTTGAACTCTGTGCCTTGTCTTTAGTTCCTTGAAGCACCTTTTGACTTAATTGCTGGTTTTCACTGTGTTCTGAAAAGAGGAAATGTTATTCTCTTGCCTCCCAGAGTTATTAAAGACTGACAAGGCATCAGGAATGCCCCACATGCACAAAGTTCAAAGTCATTAAAAGTCTTGAATACTTGAATATCAGGTATATTCACTTGTGGAGGATCACAGCTCTTGCCTCTTAAGTTTACTTCGGAATTGTTCACAAGAAGTGACTGTTTATGCCTTAAACAGTTTCAGGGAAGAATTTCATCTTTTTCTCTGTGGGTTTGGTCAAGGCTTAGCAACACTCCTCACCTAAGCATTTTTCTGTACATCTTACCTACATGCCTCAATAGTCTGTCCCTTTCTTTTGAGTTTCATTCACGGTGAAAATGAAAGACATTCTAAAACAACCTCTGAAGTGCCTTAAAACTAACTATTACATATCTTCAAATTTTAGCTTTCATTTCCATTAAATTACACTCAAATCTTTCTTTGTCCTGAGGTCATACTTCTTAGTTCACTGTAAAGGGGAAATTTTTACATCCCATCTATTCTTTAAAGATAAAGTGACTTGAAACAGGAACAAGGGCTTCCCGCGTGACAAGCTGGAAGGATAACATAATTCATATACTTTCCCTGATGTGTATGACTACAGAATTTTCTCTTTCTTTGATTTGGTTATGTGTCACCTTTATTGAAGTTTCCATTAGGCAGTTAATTTACATCTTTTCATTTGACTCTACTGTGTAAGACTCTGTATTCTGCACAACAGATTTTGTTAACAATAGTTCCACCTAGTTTTTCTGTTGTGTTTGTAACATGACTGAGTGCTATCTAGGTTGCTTGCAGCTGACAATTATAGCGCTGAGCTCTGGGATCAAAGCTTTACGAACCTGATCTCAGTATGGCTCCATCATAACTCTGTAACATGGATAAATTGATAATCCCTACTTTACCAATTTAAAAAACTGAGCGAGGCTGGAGAGGTTAAGTTACTTGCCTAAGTTAGCTGGTGGACCTGTGACCTGGCATTATATACCCAGGCAGGGTGGATTTACTTCTTTATGCCAGTACTTTGAGGGGTGCCTCTAACACATGGCCATGGGTCTGGCTTGATGCCTGGGAGCACAGAACCTCTATCCATGCCTATCGTATTTCTTTCAGAAGGAGCAGACACGCAGCCTGGGCTCATCTCCGTTTGACAGAGGGACCAATATCTTCACAATCTGTGAAGTTCCTCAGGAGTGTTTCCCTACCCTACCAAATTGCATTATTACTCTTATGCAAATGCTAGCAACTAATCTTCACTCAGCTGCCTGTACTTGCACATGAACTCAGGAAAATGAGCTGAGAAATAGAAAACTTCATAGCCACGTGTGGCTTGAAGGGACAAGAACACGGCCCAACCAAGTTTACACTCTGTGTCACCTCTCACTGCTTTTGGTGGGTGGGCCTAAATTTCACACTGTTCAGCACCGAATGAGTAGAAAATAAGGCTTAAAGTATGATCTATATGTGAAAACTCCCCAAAATGTGTCCTAAGCTCATATCTCTCCCCAGATGTGGAGCCTCACATACCCAACTGCCTGTCACTTCTTCTAACATGTAGGTGGTATTCTTTGTCCCAGATTAAGAATTAACATTCCCACTTTTTTAAATGGCAAGAGAGGTGACAGTTTTCTCCCGGTTAACTACTCTATGCTCTCTAATAAGTGTTGAGCCATTTCTAGGTTGACTGGCAGTTGTAAAGTTTGAATAATTCTCCAGTCCTCTTATTTTACCATTATCCAGGGGCATTTATGTCAAAGACCAGCTTCTTTACCTGCCATTTGTGAAAAGATCAGAGAATCTCTTAAGTAATCTTTAAAAAACAGTTGGCCATCCTTGGTAAAGGTAAAATTTAACCATCCATAGAAGTTTTCAGAAGCAATAGAAATATTTTAAATGATTCAAGTTGAGGAGAAATGTGAAGACATCAGTATGTTCACAGTGCCAGAGAATCTTCTGGACAGTGTCCACTGTTTGAATGAGGCGGTTTCCTGAGTGTGGACAAAGGAGAGAGTTTGCCACGTGGGAGAGGGAAATAAACAGCTTGAAAACCATGTTTGTCTTTGATCTTTGAGAGACATGCCTATCAAGTTCTGGATTAGAGGTTAGTGTTATTATCAAAAAACAACCCAAGACTTGCTATACATACGGAGCAAAGGTTTACGTTTTCAGAACTCAATTTAAAGTAAAACCAGAAGAGAAAAATAAGAAGCAAGAAACAGTGGCTAACAAAACCCACAATCCTTGCACAGTTTAGATTGTGTTTTGGAAAATGTTTAAAAAAAAAACTAGATATGATTTGACAATTTATACTTACCAAATAAATAAAAGGATCCCAAATTACTTAGCTAATTCTCCACCTTGTCATAGAACATGTTGCAGTGCGTTCCTTAAGATGTGTTCGGTAATCTGATTTTTAAAGAAACTATAAGATACAGTATTCAGTATTTTTTCAGACTATCCTCTGTTTTCAAGAATTGTAGTAATACTCATTTTAAAATAGAAAAGATACATCATTATTACAGCAATAAAGAAATTGGGAGGCTACCAAATAACTATTTTTTTATATTAAAAGATGTCAACTGTTTAGCATCTTATTGGTGTTTACTAGTTTGTTTTAATAATCATTGTGGAAAGAGTAACATTACTCTTCAAAAGTAACATCATTTTTTATAATGCTAAGAGAATTATCAACCAAGTTGCTCTTTCTGTCCTAACACCATGTACCAAGAGGGAAAAAAAAAATCAATGAAACTCTGTCTTACGCTGTAACCTTAATGTTCCATCCAGATGATAAAGATGGGAGGTTAAGAATAATTAATTCAGTATTAATTTTGCCAGAGCTTAATATCCCATGAAGAATGGTTAAAGTAGTGGAAAGAAAGGAAAATTGAGGCTAGGGAATCACTAAGATCTTGGAGATCATTTGTTAATTCACTTTAAATGTCTAGAATTTTCTTTCACTGATGATGAAATTGAATTGGTCCCTCCTCTCTTAAGAAATCTTACAGATTTGGATTTTTAGCAAATAAAATGTCAAACCAAAACCCCACTTTGATAGTTTTTATTTCATAAGGTCTTTTCCTTAAAAACACCCGGAGGCAGCATAAGATGACTGAACTGAGAGTCCCAACACCCGAGTTTCCTGCAGCAGTGATTAGGAGACATTACCTCAGTGATACTCTCTGAATTTCAGTTGTCTGTAAAACAAAGACAGAGGGCTAAGTATTCATGATTTTGTAGATTTACAATGCTTTCCAATTACTAGAAATCCTGCTTGAAGAGAATATTCTTAGATTAGAAAAAAGGGGGAAGAAAACTGTGTGTGTGTTTGATGATAGCTGGTCATGACAAGACAATGGCCTATAATGGTGGTTAGTTTTTCAGTTTTGTGGTGCTGTATTCTGATAAAATTTTATTTACAGAAACAGGCAGTGGATGGGATGTGGCACGTGGCTGTAATTTTCTGACCCCTGATTATACATGCTGGTGAAGGTGTGCTAACTGATACAACCTTCTAGGCAGGCAATTCTGAGGTCATATCAAAAGACTTTATGAAGGTGTCTGGCCTTTCACACTGCAATGTGACTTCTAGTCATTTATCCTAAGGGAATATTTGTACAAATCTATAAAGATATTATCTTCAAGGACATTTGTTGTAACATTATTTAGGGTAGCGACATAGAGGCAACGAACTAAAAGCACTTCGATAAATAAATTATATGCACATTATAGTTTATTCATATAATGAGATACTATGTATCTACTAAAATGATACCATGTATCTACCTGTACTGACATGGTATAGGATCCATAATACCTTGCCAATTGGAAAAGAAAGAAGCTATAAAACATTAATTATGATTCTGGATTTGATGTCTCTAGATTATGAGACTAGAAGCAATTTCATTTTCTTAATACTTTAAAATGTTTTTGCATATAGCATACTGCTTTCATAAACAGAATAAAAAACAGCAAAGGTATTTCAATTTGGAAAAAAAATGTAATACTAAAAAGATTATTCAGTCATGATGAAGCAGATACTTTAAAGACAATCTCAAATACTATATATCCCTATAAATCTAATGACATTAATTTAGCCATAAGGGAGATTCGAACTCTCAGATCCTCAACGAAGCAAGCATTTCAATTCTTAGTTGAAAAGCTCCATCCCCAAGCAATCCGTCTTAGCAAGGAGTAGCTTACTGTATTTACTACTGTAATTCAGACTCCTTTCAGCTTGTCTGAAAAAAACAATGATGCAAACTTCTTGTCTCTTTAACCCATCATGGCCACTTCCACTCGAGACACTTTTTGGTCTTTCTCAGAGAAGTAAATATTTCACAAGTTTGTTATCCAATATTGTAAGATAGGTTATGGGTTGAGTTCTTTGTGAATATTGAGAAAGCTTGCAAGGCTGTCCAGATCCCCATGTCTGTGGCCTTCCCTAGTTTTTCTGTTTAAGCTATAAAATTAAAACCCTCACTATGAACTCTTATCACTTTTTAAAGTCTTCCCTGAAATGTCAGTTTTCCTAAGGGTTAGCAACAAATTCTACTAGAGTAAAACTCATGGACAAATAATAATAATAATAATTTTGTTAAGTCTTTAATTAGTGCTTAATATATTGCTGGCAGTCTTTGGTGATATATACATCTGTATTAGCTCATTTAATCCCATGACTATCAGAGGGCACTCTTATTATTAATTACCATTTTACAGAAGAAGAGAATGAAGCATAAAGAGGTGAAGTGCATTGCCAAAAGATGAACTGCTAGTACGTGGCCAAGCCGGGATTCAAACCCTATGTTACACAGAGATGATCTAAGCATTTCACTCTACTGCCTCACTACAATTGCTATCTGCCCTCCATGGCTGTCTGACACTAATTTATGATATAAATGTGCATGAAAATGGTAATGAGGCAGTACACAAAACGTTCATCCTGTGCAATTCTTATGAACAACAAAAACAAACAACCTCATGTGCTTACCTTAAGAGAAATTGGAATTTTATTCTAGTTTAGGAAAAGAAAGTGTTGTTTTCAAAGACCTGAACTAAATCATTGACAAAACATAAATATGGGTCTAGGCAAGAAGCAATAGTGATGACTTCCAGGTGGCTGCTGTTTTACTGGTCCAAATTCACACAGGGCTGGGATACAGGCAAGGCTTTGCTTCAGTAACAGGAAATAAATGTTTCTTTCTTGGGAGTAGACTCTTTCCATCGTGGAATTGAAGGTGTCCCATGAGACTTTGACACCTCCTCCTTACCCTCCTCACCTGAATCAGAGATGATTGATGACAGCAAGTCCATCATTTCTGATGGCCCTGTCTATCTAGAAAGCTGAGAAAATAATGTTCAAATATCAGTAAGTTGTACTTTATGTAGATACAGACACCTTACTCTGTTCTAACTTTATTACTGCTCCACCCCCTTTAAATTTTGCACAGAATTTACCCTTCTTCATCCTAAGTGTCATTCAGGAAGTCATTCTATTAGTATTGATCGACATGATGTAGATAGTAACTTGCTTCTCATATTCAGCAAGATTTTGAGTTGTTGGTCTATCATTCTTCTCTCAACCACTACACCACCAATTGGAAGATAAGCAGAACCACCTTCTCATTATTACAAATTCCCTTAGCGAGGAAAACTACAGAACTGTCCTCCAGTCTTTGATACCTTGATGGATACTGCATATATATATCTGTGTGTATGTGTGTGTATACATTTTCAATATTGCTGAGATTTTTTTTAAATTCAGAAGTGTCACTGGCTATAACTGTAAGACAGAATAACCAAATCAAAAACAAAAATAAAAACTATTAAAATATTCTCAAGAAACCACTTGCCATTTAGTCAGTCAAAGCTCTGGCAGAGAGTAGCTTAGGTAGATCTGCTGAAAGTAGAGACAGGTCCCACTTTACTCATGGTTGCTAGAAAAGTTTGTGGATTTGAATTTTTTCTTAAGAAAGAAATCCAGTCATGAAGAGCTAATAATGAAGGCTGTTACAAAGTTCTTCAAATCCTTATAAGAAGCAAGGAAAACTATCAAACCAGAGGACTTACTAGGCTGCTATAAACTCACTATCGAATTATCATCTGTTGTCTTTCAAAGTGGCCATCTCATACTAGACATAAAAGCTGCTGAAAGAGAGTGGAAACCATTTTCTATTTGAGCAAGTCTTTTCTATTGAAACACAAATTGCAAAGTCGGTGCTTAGGGAAACAAAGACATTTGCATGGAATAAAGCTTTCCTTTTTCCCTGTTTCTATTCTGTCTTCATTCTAGCCCACCACCTCCTCTATATTTGTATCTATCTATGACTTCCTCACATTTCCGTTCTTTCCTTTTATATTTTCTTCCTCCTCATTTTTTCTGAAGTCTTCCTTTTCCACTGCCAATATTGGTACCTTCTTGGTGACTCTCAGTGACGTTTGGAATCTGTGGGATGGAAGAGACAATATTTAGGGGTAAAGAATATATTGGCCCTTGATTTACTGAAGACAGTCAGCTAGGAAAGAAGACTGATTTTAGTCCCGTATTCCTGATTACTTTGGGTTCAGAGAAAAATAAGAGAGAAGGAAATACCATTGGATTGATCTTTACAAACATTAACCAGGAAAAATATTTTAATTTAAAAGGAATGTAACAAAATGTTTAACAAGACTGGCAGCTGTATTAGGCCACGTAGGAAAAAAGAAATCTGACATATGATTCTTGGACTTCAGGCAGTAAAATCTTATTTCTAGTTTTACCTGGTCCAGCAACCAAGTTCCCTGACGGATGGTCACATTATATCCTCCTCTTTTGTCCAAGTGCTTGTTCTGTCCTTTCCTTGCTTAACTTACTCATTAGCCCCTGGTGCACGCACGCACACACACACACACACACACACACAGCAAACAAACGTAAAATAAAATCAGTCAGCTCTGGTGGTGTTAGCCCACTAAACATTTACTGCCTCCCCAATGCATCAGAGTGAAATCAAAACATCCACCCTGCCAATTGAAACTCTCATGTAGTTGGTCTCATCCCCCCCTTTCCAACTTTACACTCAGCTGGTGCTATTGGTCGGAATAGCACAGGCTTTGTACCAGTAACATTTAGACCCCTAATCTCAGTGAAAGTTGGCTCAGAGAACTTTTATTTCTCACTGACATGGTCTCATATGCATCAAGAGACTCTCTCCCATCCAGTAAGTCAGAGACCTAGGTTTCCTCCACTTTATGATGTTATATTTCATAAGGTTACCAGCTTCAGCAAATAAAATAAAAAGTGTTCAGTTACATCTGAACTTCACGTGGATGCTTTATTTTTTAGTACAAGTATGTATCATGCAATACTTGGTACATAGATATACTAAAAAACTATGTTTGCTTTTTATCTGAAGTTCAATATTTTAGGAAAAATAGTGTAATAATAGTATACTTTTTCAGGATATAAGTAGTATAATAACAATAATTCAGCATATAGTGTATAACATTTTTATAGTGTTATAGTACAATACGAGTACACAATAGATAATGTTATAGTATATTAGCATAGTAACTTTGTGTAATAATAATTGCTAATGTAAGGATGTCCTGGGCAAAATTTGGGCCATGCTTACATTAAATGTTATTCACTGTTCTTCTGAAATTTAAACGTTTAAATGGGAGTCCTGTATTTTATCTGGCAACCCGACACTTTTCAGCAAGTGTCTTCCAGGTGACAGCAACCAGAAGAAGAAAAATGAGAGGGTATCACTGGCACTTTATCCTCTTAGGCCAGAACCGATAACATCGCATCAGTCTGATTGCAGTGGAGAATGGAATTGGGGCAACTCATGAGTAGTTGGTGACCACTAAGGTCTCTGTTGCATTTGCCTTATGATACTTGTACATCAGTAAAAGGAAGAGAGTGATTACATAGAGAGGCCTGGAAGTACTCCGAGCATTTAAAGGAAGGAACTACCTCTTCTCCCTGGAGTGCTGCGTTGGAAATGGAATCTGAACTGTGAGCCTTGATGGGCAAATAGAAAGTAAAAGGTATGTCATGGGCAAAATGGCATACACATTACCGTGGAGGTAAGGATGTAGAACACAGAGATGAGGTGGACATGATTCTGCTAATCAGACTTTGACTGGCATATAGATCTCTCACAATTTGTCCATCAGCTCTACTCTTAACTTTTTAGAAAGGGTATTTCATTTTAGATTGACATCTGGTGTCCTGTGAGGATGGGAGAAAGAGGTTGTGGATTAAAGATAAATTTGCAAGGGAGTGATACTATATTACAAATAAAATTAGATGATAAATCCCCAAATTATATGAATTAGCTTGTACTTCTGTCTTAAAGAATGAGGGAAGATCTTGTCTAATTAAGAAACTTGAAGCTTCGGAAGCTTTGGATAGATACTTTTATAGATCCCTGTAGTCATAAAGATACTGTACGGATAAAAAAACCAATCAGGCTCAATTATATTTAAGTTTTTACCTTTCATGTTTGCTGTGAATCCAGTCATTCATAAATGGTGAGTTTTCTGTGCAGGGAATACATCTGTTCTTACTAAATCGTGAGAGGGATAATAGGGGACATGGTGATAGAAAACTGAAAACATCTTTTACTTTATCAGAATTTTAAAAAGTAATCTAACCATTTAAATATGAAGAAGTATACATTCAAGGTATCAATAGAGAATTAAGAGAATTCTCATCACAGACATCTTTAAAGATGAACATATCACTGTGAAAATAGGGTCGTTCCTTCTGGAAAAGATAAACAGAAAGGTTTTACTCCCATTCTCTGCTGCAGACTCAGTACCTGCTGAGCCAAATGCTAATTTGTTTTAATGAGATATATGTGCAATATCCCCCAGGAAAAAATTGTTCAAGCCCATAAATGCTTTAAAAATGAAACACTACATGACAAATTTGTTTCTAGCCTTGGATGCTAAATTTTAATTGTGGGTACATTTCAGAGGCTAATTGGTGGAATTCTGAATATCAGAGTTGAAAGTGAACATCTTGACACAGCACACCACGGCTTTGGGGAGGAAAAGGAATGTTTACTCTTGCTAGGGTTGGAGGACAAGTCTGATCAGAACATCACAAGGGAAACATATTTCTGTATTCGGGACCGTGTTATCTCAATGTTCCACATTCCTGCCTTTTTTGGAAGCTGTAGTTATTATTTCAAAGTCTCAAGAGGTTTTCTGTGAGGTCTGAATTGCTACACTCACCCTTTCTGACCAGGCATCCATAGTCAGGGCAGGCATTAAAAAAAAAAAAGACACATATCTTTAATGAAAAGTCTCTGTACTCTACAATGTTCCCTGTAGCGTCAGCATGACTCTGAAAATGGCCTGGTCTTTTTACCTGATTTTTGAAATCCCTGAAGCATGCAGAGGATCCATTTTATTTATCTTTCAAGCACACTCGGAATAAAGTTAGTGGACAATAAAAATCAACAGTCATCATCTCTAAGCAAAAAAGTGAATAGCAGTGGTGTTATTGGAATGGGTTTTCTTTGACGCTTTCCTTCACGGTTTTTATGGCATATTGTCTGAAGGAAAAAAAAAACACCATAATGCACAACACCTCAGAACTGAAGAGTTTTGTTTATTCCTAGGTGGTCGTGACACCAAACGAGAATGCAGAATTTGTGTGTCCCCTTTCCTTAGGGCACTGCCCTCTGCAGCCAGAGAGTACATGGGAGAAACCCAATGCAGGTCCATGCCCCTGAGTTCCAAACCTTGTGCCTCCATTTACTAGCTGCGTAGCCTTACTCAGGTTACCTGCCACTCTATGGCTCAGCTTTATATTTGCAAATAGGCCTGGAGGAGAAGAGTATCAGCATCGTGGAGTTATTGAGAACATTAAATACATTCATATCCGTAAAATGCTCGGCACTCACAGTGGCTCGCACGTAAGTTCCCAGGCGTTGTGAAAGGATATTGCTTTTACTTACAAGAACACCTCACAGGACTTATTTTTGCCTATATTTGATTATTTCCAACTTTCCAGGTCTTAGGCAGATTTAATTATAAATGACATCTAAGGTCAAGTTTCCTGGGAAAAAGGCTATGAGGTGGAGTTTTGCAGGCAGTTTATTTGGGAGTGCCCTTGGAATCAACAAGAGTGGGTGTGGAAGAAGCAGGAACATGCAGAAGCTGGGGTGTCACAAGGACAGGCAGTTGGCAGACAGCAGCACCACCAGCCATTGGGGGGATGAGTGCCTCAGTCCTGACAGGGGCATCTGGGGGCCACCACCGTACCCATTATGGTTGCGTATTTATAATATTAGCATTTTCATTTGTCACCCCTGCCTTAAATTGCTTCAATAAGGATCTTGGTCAGATTGAAACAATGTAAAGCAGTTTTCTTATAATACCAAATTAATGGCTAATTTAATGAAAAATAACATTTCCCCTAGCCACTTGCTTCCTTAGAGCCTGAAAGATCCACCATGTGGATTTGAATGGTTTCAGCTTGTCATCCTATTACACCAGAGACACAGTCTCTGCATATGTCAATAATGTTAAACATCTTACGATTATTGTAACCTTATTCCAAGCCCAGCTCACTAGGAACTTTTTGTTTTCATCTCCATGGCAGAAATAACATAAAAAAAGAAGGGGATTTTAAACATACCCTTGATTGGTCCATGCTAAGATACTAACCGTGTTTATTTTTTTCTGATTTTCTTCTTATCCTTCCTGAGAGGCAAATAGATTTTACATGGGCACACTTAGGATTGGCATATATTTTTCATTATCTTTTTTCTTTTACGTAACAATACACATTACATATTTTCAGGTGGCTACTTTCACAATTATCATTTTAATAGAAACACAGATTCCAGTGAGCTGCTGCACTAGAAATTGCTTTGCCATGATCTTCTTTGGCCTTCGGCTTGTTTCCAGGTCTCCCCTACCAAATCATATTATAAGTTATAGAATTCTGAACTCAGCAAATCATTTCAATTCAGTAAACAGACCAGTCAGTGCTGGCTAGCAGAGTATAGGGCAGATACATCTGTGTCTCAAAGTAATAATGAATGAAAGTAAGGCACAGTCCTCTAAATGAACAGCCACATAATAAAACATGACCAGTGACGTGGTAGAGCAGAGACAGGCATGATTATTTCTAACCATGTAGAGGGAAAGATTCATAAAGGAGGAGAGTTTTAAGCCAGACTTTGCAAGATGAGTAAAACTTAAATGAGAAAAGATGATCATGGCACTTTGAGACCAAATTTAAAAAAAGAAAGAAAAAAAGTAACAGCAAAGAACAGCAAAAATGTAAAAGTCATTTACAGACATAAGGAACTGGGAGTCACCTGATACTGTGGATTGTGGGAGGTGAAAACGTGATGGAAAAGATGATTTAGACTCAGCTATTCCAGGAACTTGGCCTCCATATTAAAGTGTTTGGATTCATCTGTAAGTTAAAAGGTAGTTTTGAGCAGAAGGGTGCCTGATTAGATTATTGCTTCAGAAGAATAGTTCCTGGCATTAACATGAGGCATGTAGTGATTGCAGAGATAGACAGGAGACTCACATTGCGGGTGGAAAGATATTGCACTAGTCCAAGGAAACTTTATTATTTTTGTTTTTCCCTTCATTCATTCGGAATTCATGAATGTATAATCACCTAGAAGGGTGTTAGACTTAGAGCTATTAGAACAAAGATCAAGATCTATTTAAAACTATCCACTCAGCCAACAAATATGAGTCAAGAGCCTCCTTTGTGCAAGATGGGCGAATCAGAGCTGAATTATCTCAACACTTCATCTTGATTTCACTGTCTGGTTGTGAACAGGGAGTAGCGTTTAGTGATTATAGGCCAAAGCATGAGCCATATGTACGGAACACTAAGGTTCTTCGCCAAGTGACATTCCACAAAGGAGATTGGACAGACTCTCTAAGGACTCTATCCCAACGCTAGGAGAGACAATGGACCAACTGTCTTCTCTAAGGTTTCCTCCTGTATCTACAAAGAAGGAAAATCCAAAACTGGAAATCCAAACCCAAATGCAACAATATACAGGCCAAGTCATCGTGCCATATGGGGGTCAGAATTTAGAGCACCTTGAAATAATTTTTGTTCATTTACTGAGTTAATTGGGACAATCCCTCTTCTATGAGGAATCAAGGGCTTTGAGATACCATTCTGTGTTAGCCCCTGTCTGGAGAGGGATTTGATCTTTCTCACTATCCCTCCCCTCTTGGGTTGCACTCAGCATGTTCCCATTCAGGCAAACACCAGAATACTAGGATGATGTTTCTGTGTTACTTAGATGTCACACGAAAGGATGAGCCCCTGCTTGGAAGAAAAATGCTTTGTTTCAAAGGACAAGACATATTTTCCCAAACCATTTTCTCAGCAATGTAATAATAGTAATTCTTATACACCACCTGTTCTAGCTAAATCGAGTGCTTGATAAAATATAGGAATGGTAAAACCAGATTGCATTTGAAATATATTATTTGCGAAGACATATTTTAATTTGAAGACGAGAAAGGGATTACCACATTTGAAATTCCAAAATACGCATTTTATTATTCTGCCATAATCAGACATAGTCTGTCAGCTACCAGAAGTGCAGACAATAAACTTATGAGCAGCTAAACGTCTGCTTTCAGAGGACACAATTACAGCTTAGCACGCTCCTTAATCAATGTACTGTTGCTGGATGCTTTGAGGCAGGAGTTCAGCCTTTCTGTGGGTATGATTTTAGCTCCCCACGCCCCTGGTGGATGGGGTGGGAATAGGTAGGGGAGCTGACAGTAAGAGGCAAGGTAGTTAGACAGGACACTGTCAACACTCTGCCCAGTTCTCCTTGGCCTTTCACCTGTTCCCACACCACTCCCTAGCCTGGGGTGTGCTCATTTCCAACTGCTATTAGCTGTGCCTCTCTTACCAGGGTGGCCCCAGGCTTCTAGGGCTGCTCTGTCTGTTGTGCACAGAGCCAAGGGTGCCTCCCCCTCCGCACCCCCCCACCAGCGGCTCTGCCTGGGTATGACAGACTTGGGTTGGGACAGCTCTGAAGTGTGACTTCCTCTCCTAAGCTCCCACGTGCAGTTAGGCTAAAGCTAACCTTCATGAAGCTTTGTCTAAAGTCACATCCTTGCTTGATTTCTTCTCCTCTGTCTGCTTCTGCAGTTCTAAAGCAGGTCTTTCTGGGAGCATTTCCTTAATAAATGGCTTTCACATAAATACTAATCCTCAAGTATACTTCTATGGAAGCCAAAGATAGTGTTTCTGCATAAAGCATGTCATTTCTGTAGTCAACCTTTTAGGGATATATTCTGGGTGAATAAATCTCCTCTCTGTACACATATACCCTGAGAGGTATAAACGTAATGAAACAGAACATTCCCAGCAATCTGAAATGGCATGCAGTAACTGGTATTTATAGAAATAACAAAACCAGGCTACCTGTGTGGCTGCTGCTTTTTAATGGACCAAGGCACTGTGACCATGTCTACCAACTTTGTTCTTTCCATATCCACAGAATGACTGCAATTCTAGGACAAAAAGAGCTTCTGAGATCCAGATGTCTGGTTTCCATAAGTAAGATGCTGTAGGTAGACAGATAGAAAGGGAGACATAGAGCAGGCATGCTGGGAACTGAAGATTTTACTGTTTGATTCATTCCACACCCCTGATGGTACCAGCAGGGTGAAAGATCCAGTCTCTGCCCAGGACATCCATACAGACTGACAGTTAGACATGGGGACCATCCAGATGTAGTCCACTTACAGATCTGATTAGGATTCTAAGCCAGACATGAAAGAATAATGGTAAGCCAAGGGAAATCCACTAGGTCTACAAATGTAAGAGGTGGGTAATTTTCTTATTTTGTGTAAGTGGAAAAAAATGTAACTTACAAAAACCATCCCATGGCAACATGAAAGGAATAATATCCTGAGGACAAGAGAATGAGCAGGATTCTGACCACTGTTTATAACAGGAACCAGAAAAATTTAGAAGACCATTTGTCATAGTTAATCTGATTTAAGGAGACATTGCCTTTGGTAAACAGGAAAAGAAAACCACAAAACAGAATAAGCTGAGATGAAGGGACAACAGGATGAAATGAAAAGGGGACCCGATGGGAGGCCAAGGCAACGGCGGCACATAGAAGAGCAGCAGAAAGTGATATAGATGAAATAGAAGATACACAAGACAAGTGAAGGAGATACAAACTAAGCATTACAAGTTGAAGGAAACCAGATTATTTGGAACAGAAGTAATAATTAAAGAAACAATTGAAGAATGCTACCCAAATCTAAGGGCTTGAGAGGAAAGGGAGGAAACCAGAAAGGTAGGTCACAGGAATTTGTCATGATCCAGGCAAAACTACTTAATGGAGATTTAGACACATATTCTGGTAATATTTTTAAATTATAATGAAAAAGACAGACAAGCATCCAGGAAGAAAGATAGATTACCTCTAAAAGAATTAATGTTAATTTGACAGCATAGAGTTATAGAGTTACTTGCATCTCAAGACACCAAAGGATGATGAATTAAATTTAGAGAAGCTGCCATTTATTTAACAAAATATAAATTCATTTATTTAACAAAATATAAAGCTCCTACTATATTTCTAGTGCTGTGTTAGATACTGAAAGTAAAATGATGTAAATTTTTACAAACTGAAATGAACTGTTTTAAATAATGGATCATCCTGGTTACATGCATGGACTTATGTAAAGGTATAATCATCAAAATTATTTATATGCTGAGCTCTACCTCTGGAGATTCTGATTAAGCAGGTCTGGGGCAGGTCATAAGATTGCATTTCTAAGAAGTTCCTAACTGTTGCTGATATAGCTTGTCTAGGAACCACAAACTAAGAACTACTGATTGATATTAACTAAAATTTGGGAAGGAAAATAACAGAAATGCTCAACTGCATTGAAATGATTTTATAGTTGTATCCAGTGAGAAAATATTTTTAAAAATTATTTAATACCATAAAAATATCCCCATGTTGCAATATTACATAGATTAGTCAGCATATAAGACTTTATATAACATGTTCTTTAACTGTATGAGGAGAGTTAAAAAGGGAGAGATCGATGTCAAACAGAGGCTGTTAGAAAATCCAAATACAGTTAATAGTGATTATTCCTAGGCCATGTCCCTAATAATTAACTTTTATTTTCATCTTTATAAACTTCTGTATTTTCCAAATGAACATTTATTTTACATTTAGAAAAAAGAAAATAATTCCCTCAAAAAACTTAGTTCAAATGTCTCCTTGGTGAAGTTGCTATCAGTCCCCCATACCATTAAGCCAAATGCCACCTGTAATTCTGCCATCACACCATGGAAGCATTCGTCAGATTTTATGTCACTCATTAAAAACTGACTGTTCACATTAACATTTAAAAGGCTCTGAAAAAGACAAGTACCAAATGATTTCCCTCATTTGT
This sequence comes from Smutsia gigantea, assembly GCA_032199065.1. Lineage (NCBI taxonomy): Eukaryota > Metazoa > Chordata > Mammalia > Pholidota > Manidae > Smutsia > Smutsia gigantea. The sequence continues at coordinate 146,948 of JAVSCE010005644.1, forward strand.
GGAGTATAACAGTGAAGCAAAACTGAAGGAAAAAAAATAGCAGCAGACTCACAGACTCCAAGAAGGGATTAGCAGTTATCAAAGGGGCGGGGTGGGGAGGGAGGGAGAAAGGGATTGAGGGGTATTATGATTGGCACACATGGTGTGGGGGGGATCACGGGGAAAACAGTGTAGCACAGAGAAGACAAGTAGTGACTCTGTGGCATCTTACTACACTGATGGACAGTGACTGCAATGGGATATGGGGGGGGGGGGATTCAATAATATGGGTGAATGTAGTAACCACATTGTTTTTTCATGTGAAACCTTCATAAGAGTGTATATCAATAATACCTGAATAAATAAAAAATAAAAAAATAAAAGGCTCTGAAAAGCCTCAATATTAAAAAAATACTTGTTAAAGAATTACTGATTCTAGTATTTTCCAATTCTATTTGTCCACAGAACAGTACAGAACATCTATTACTGTTCTGAAGCATAAGTGGCCCACACAGTGGCATTTGCTACTCTTTAACATTTATTGAATGAATGAGTGACTGAAGTATATCAATGAATCAATGAATCATTAACTAATTTATGTTGAATACTTGCTTATTCATATTTTCCTAGTGCTAAACCTAAACTAAGGGTTTCCTTTCAAAAGCCATTTACATTGTTATTGATATATACTTCCCATTCCCTAAATATTCATCAAACTTAGTCAAGTTCCTACTGGTTTCAAGACATTTTGATGTGCAAAGGTATTTTATTTTACATGGTCAGATCTCAGCCCAGTATTAATCCACTATTCCCTCATTTATTCCAGCCTTCAAAAATGTTTAAAGCACTTTTCACAGATGACTGTGTATCTACATGGTCATTATTTAAATTTAACCAAGAGTGAGAGTTTCATTCAATATGAGTGAAAAATGACAATGGGCGAATTCAAGCATCCTCTCAGAGAAACATACAAATACCGGATGGGGTTTCCTGCTTTTTGAAAGCTGATGACACTATATTCCAAGCAAATACCGTATGCCAACAATAAGAGCCTGTCTGGAATTTTATAATTAATTATTTTCTCTGCCAAAGCATCTTTTTTTCTACTGTAATGGCTACATTCCATCCCATTACTATTACTACCTTAGATCATGGGATTTCTTATGGCTGTTTGTGTTTTACAACTCTAAGAGCTACATAAAAGTATGCAAAAATGTTTGGAAATACTTGGTAACTTTGCAATGAAAATATTACAGGATGTGCTCCTATATAAACAGCAAGCATTCCAGCCACATACACTTGCACCATCAAAGATGAAAGGAATAAACAAAAGTCTCTGAAAAAAGGGAAACTTCATTAACAGAACTTAAATTTGTTATTTTCATGTGAGGATTGCAAAATGCTTTTCCCCCAACTGCCTTTATAGCAAAGTGCCCTAAATCAGTGTGTTCAGGAACATAGAAGAGAATTAAATAATGTCATGATTTTGAAAAAGAAGGAGAATCTAAGGGTGACTGGAATTAAAGACAGTCATTTTATTATATGAAATAGGTTTTTAAAATATCTTCATGAATACTCCCCCCCCCCATAATGAGATAAGGAAAACTGATTATTTTAGTATGGAATGCCATGTTTAAAAAAATTCTAATAATTTAAAAATATTATTATCTTCCCTTCATAAACACAGAAAATGAAACATAGCCCCACTAGGTTTAAAGTGGAGATCCAAGATCTCTCAGGGAAGAGAACAGAATGGAATTAACCGTGGCCGTCTGTTCACTGTAGGTGACTCCTGTAGGTCTTAATGACTTGCAGTCAACATAAGCAGCACTGTGTCTTATTTGTGGGTCACACCCATTTATAAGTGATAAAGTATTTAAAAAACATGGCTTTTAATCAAATAACATTTGGGCTTCTACTGTCAAAAATAATCACATTGCTTGTTTTATAAGTGTAGCATTTAATGTGCCAGACACTGTTTTAAGGGATTTACATAGATTAACTCATTTAATCTTCAACCTGTGAATTGCAAATAGGTATTGTGATTATCTCCATTTTCCAATGAGGAAAGGAAGATACAGAGATTAATCGCCAGTATTTGACATCAAAGTTTCTGGCCTGAGTGCAAGCGCTTACCGGGGCTACTCTTCTCGCTATTTCTCCAACAGTGACAGAAGTGTGGTTGAGAAGTCGAAACCCACATATTCATATTCCTATAGAACAGACTAACACATGGGAAAGAGAGTGTAGTATTAACTGATAACAAAAAGGAAAAGGAACGTGTGTAAAGTTTCTTCTCTTCTTGATCATGATTCAGTTACCCTGTCATTCTCAGTTTTGAAAGCTGGAGGCATTAGAAGATGAGAAATCAAACTCCTCTGACTAATTTTTGTTTGCTTTGGCCAGGAGTATTCCAGGCAAGAAATGTAAGTAAGTATGGCTAGGTGGTCACTACGGCAAACTGATGCAATCATACATGACCGAACGAAAGAAGACAGCAGCCCCTCCTGAGTGCCCACCAACTATTTTCATACAGGCCCATTGCTGTCCAGTCTTCTGGGTGTTAAAGAGAAGCTGAAAATCTGATTTTTGTCTGAAATTTCTCAAATTTGAAAGTATGTTACAATGAATTCAAAAAAATTATAAACTGTGCAACTCAAAGAAATCATGTCTCTGGGCCACATCTGCTGCCAGGGTCACTGTCTCTAAGGAAAAAGCTGTGACACTGACTGCAGAGTCACCTATGTAATGTGATGACTTGCTACTTCTGGGGGATGTTCCAGAAGCTTATCTGAAGCCCTTGCTCTCTCCCTTTCCAAAAAGTATTTCTTTTCCCTCCAACCCACCTTATCCTACTTGGTGTAAGGCTTTCTGAGAGATGTTAGACCTTTTGAGGACCTACCTTCAGCTGCTAGTGGCCTGAAAGGAGGGTCTGCTGCACCAGCCTCTCTTCTCCATAGATTTTCCTCTATACACATAGCTCAGCTCAGCTCCATCCTCCTATAAAGCTCATGAATCAATGAACATAGACAGCCTTTGAGCAAAGGCCAAATCAATTTCTAGGGAAACCCATCTCATATTACAAATATGGTTCCTTCAGGGGAAGCCACTCTTTGTGATATCAGCAACACTCCTAAGTAGTTTCATTTGTGTTTGCGTTTAAAGAATGTAATTTAAAGAATTGAAGGGTAGAGAAATATCTGGAAGAAAAACCCAGAAAGAAAAAAGGCATAGAAGAAATAAAGTTAAGGGGTTTAATCCAGGAGAGAGCATACAGGCCCAGGTGTCCTATGACCTTGACCAGAGGGGATAATCAGATAAACGTCTAGAAAGCAGCCATTATAGAGGACTGCCTTTTGCATCCGTAAGTTCTCCTCTCTCCCATTCCCAAGGGCCTTCCTGGAAGGAACCTACAGGTTTACAGGAAGGAATGCTGTCATTTCATATGTGAGCCAAGACTATTTCTATCACTTTGAGAGATATAGAGGAGGAAAGATACACACTAATAAAACACCTTCCTAAAACTCTGAGAGATTCCATGCTTTAATCCTACTGTCAGTTATCCCCAAATGACTGATGACCACCCTGGGTCTGAATTTGACCCTTTCAAAGGCTGTTTATTCATTCATTTATTCAACCAATATTTCTCAAGAATCGGTCACGTTCCAGGTACTCCTGCAGGTGGTGAAGACACTGTAGTGAACCCTCAGCCAGGTATATCAGTATGGAAATTACATCTTTGACCTTTATTACTAGAGGAGGAGCCTCTAGCACTAATTACACAGGAACAGAATGTTTTAATATCACATTTTCACTCATTTATTCAGTCAGTATTTATAGAGGGCTTCCATTGTACCAATTACTCCCCTAGACACTGGGGACAATTGGTATATTTCAAAAAAAAATCCTTTGTATCATGTATAAATGTAATTGAAGCAGATTCCTTTGAAAATATTTCTGAAATTATGGTTGTCAAATATGTATGACAGCTGCATAACTTCATATTGCTTGTGTAATTCATTTAGGTTTCAGTGAGAAAATTTCAACTCTGTGGGACTGTTACCCCATATGCAAAATGCAAGTAATAATATTTCACCTATATAGTTGTGAAATTTCAATGAGACAGACTGTGGAAAAAGCGTAGTACACAGTACAGAGTATGTTGACTTTATTTTTATTCTTATGTTAATTTTGGACACTGAAGCATTTTGTCTATTCCAAACCAGAGATTTAAACTCCCTTGAGGAAACTTGCCAGAGTAAGTGTTGGAATACTACTTTCTAGTCCCACCTTATTTTTTTTAAATGGAAGTCACTGCTGTAATGTGTCAACTTTGGCACAATGCCATCAGTTTATCAATTCTGTGGTTTCTAGGAAACCAATACCTTTAGAAATCAATCTCAGAATATCTGACGGTACTGAAACTCTCACTGCTTTGCTTTCTAGAAGAGGATGCTTTGGGTAGCAGGAATTTCCTTAAGTCTTTTTTTAAGTCCTTTCCTTCTTTATAATGACAAAAACAAGCTCTCTTAGACCACTCTTTTGTTTTGCCTGTGTATTTCAAGCCTGGAGGGAAATCTAAGCTTCCCCATTCATTCTCCTTTGAAGAAACAGATAGAAAAAGAAGAATAGCGTAATGCATTATTTCCCCATCACCAGCAGTTTGGTGGAAGAAATTAAAATTATGTTCCAAAACATTTATTTATCTTGCATGTGGTATTTGGTAATTGGCTAAAATACCTCAGGGTATAGGGAAAGAGGAGCTTTCAGGAGCTTCTAGAAAATGAGTTATTAACGTGGTATTACCTGTGTCAGAAAGGAAAAAAAAAACATTTCTGGCTTGTGCCACTGTTTGTGAATTTTCGTGTGTTTGAAAACGTTTCCAAGGCCAAGCTTCTAGGAGCAAGACTTGAAAACCATGATTTTTCTACCTTTGCAATGACCCTGTTTCACGGCAGTGTCCTGGCATTCTCTAAACAGCGCTTTGTGAACATTGTTGATCTTGATGTTTTTGTCCCTTTAGGATGAGCCATCAGCTCACCTATTTTTTTTTCTTCTGCTGAGCAATATTGTTCCTGTGCCCTTTTGTTAAATCACAATAAACTAGGCAAGCGACCAGCAGGCCCTTGACACAAAGCTGTTCATTGATCTGGAAACCGAGCTGTGCTATAACGTCACTTTAAAACCCTACAGCATAAACCTCCAGTTCCTCAAAAACAGGCGAAGCATTAACACCAAAATGCTTGACATTTTCAGCGCCCATCTGACATAATTAAAAAAGAGAGTCATGCCTTATTGTGATAATAATTATATTTTTATTGTAGTTATGGTGTCATTTGCATCCAACATCTTCCAAGTCTCTCTCGATATTAATTTGCCTTTTTGTGTCCAAAAGTGCAAAAACAGAGATCTGGCCAATGTGGACATTTTAGGGTTGGTGTCACAAATTTACAAGACTCTGTATGTTTCTCCTTAATGTCTATAATAGGAAAAAGGGCATTTTAGAAGAGAGGTGAGGAGTTGCTTGTCAAAGAGAGCTGTGTAAGTTATAATGCCTTAAGTTCTGTAGGCGACTGGGTGAGGCAGATGTTTTTAATTTGTTACAAATTCACTCTTTCATTCACTCACACATTCTTTCAGTGGCTATTGTGGGCCATCACATGTCGCAAGCCCTGGTGATTTATCCAGTTATGAACAAAACCATCCCGTTCTCTACCATCGTGCCTCTGGCAGGGTAGATTTCAATCATCATGTGAACAAAGTAATCTGCGTCTTGCGCCTGGTGTAATGCAGGGCATCCGCAGCGTGTGGGATAGAGGCGAATGGAGGAGAGGAAGAGCCCAGCCTCTGCACAGGCTGGGAGATGAGCCTCTGGTCAGAGGGAACCGCAGGAGCTGCAGGCCTGATGCACTGTGGCGGGTCAATAGGGAGGAGCAGGAGGGTAGGGTGGTACTTGATGTAAAAACTGTTCGAAAGTTCTGTGTGAGACCTGGTCCTGGGATTCTCTGTCCTGTGTCATTTGTGCAGCTCCTCACCTCTTTGATCTGTATTAGATGCTCCTATTAAGTTCATGAACACACCCTTTATTTACCTGTCCCTAAAGCTTTGCTCACATTAGGATGCCATTTCCCCTTTATTTCTAAATGCTGTCATTGTGCTGAGCAAAAAAAAAGAAGAAAAAAGAAAAAAAAAGGGGGGGTACTCGCCATGCAGTCCCACTGGTATGAGGTTCTGGTACAGACAAACTCATCTACAGTGACAGGAGCTAAGCAGTGGTTGCCGGGGTCTGGAAGCTGGGGGAGGGCTTGGGGGTGCCTCGTGGGGTGAGGAAAGCAGTCCATGATTGATTGTTATGATCATTATATATGGTGAATATACTTGTCAAAACCCATCAAACTACCCTGAAATGGGCATTTACCATATGTAAATTATACTTCATTACAATTGATTAAAAAGTTACAAAATAAGAGAAAAAGGGCAAAAGAACATTTTTAAATGCTCAGATTCATCTACTCCGTTATCTCTCCTCTAGCTATAAGTATGCTTTCCTTCCTCCATCGTGCTGCTTACGTACAGATAGTTTTGTACCTGCCGTGAGGATACCATTCCGCCTTTAGTAAGCCTGGTGGTGTTCAGCCAGCTTCTGCTCCACTGGGCTTGCATATCCCCTCAGGAGGGTCCATGTCTCCTTTGTCTTTTTCTCCCCTCCTAGCACCTACCTCAGAACTCATAACAGGACTTCACTAAGCATTTGTTACATCAATAGCACTACTTTCATATTTACATCCTGCCTGGTTCCCAAAAAGGATGAACAGGATACAAAATTGATTTCCAGAGGTTGATGAATGAATGGACCCTTCTGGGTGCTGGAGCCCACATCCTGGCTCCATGTGTAAAAACCGGGGGCAGAATGGATTCTCGACCCACTTTCTTCACACCTGTCCTCCCTCATAGATTTAGTGAGATGCTTGTCATGGTTTCTCTGCTCTTCAATAGGTAAATGCTGTATAGACCCTCTGCTTTCTCCTTTTTAACAGTCCATTATTTCTCTGTAGAGAGTCTGGTGGTGGAATTAGTGTTGGCAAGCCACAAAGAGATGGACACAACACTGTAATAGGAAGGTAGCCATTATGTCCCATTATTACTTTGAATGAAGGAAAATCGAAGGAGCAAAGTGGTCTCTTGCATAACTACCACCCCTGGGTTGTTACAAGGGAAAGCTCTGTAAATCAGCCCTCCTGTGTGTTCTTGAGAAACCTCTTGCCCCCTTTCCGCATACCCTTTCCGTAAACAGTTAGTGGTGTTCTCAACTGGCCAATTACCTGGAATATTAGCTTTTCAAAGTATGACACAGGAGTTCACCAATTCCTTCCAACTCGTAACACTTTTAAATTGTGACTCCAAATTATTCCTGTAAAAAGGGCTGATTTTTATGACTCCTAGGGGATTTCTTATTTTAATCGGAAACCTTCATAAATGGTTCAATTTTGTGGAAATGATGGGGGAATGTCAGCTCTTAGCAGTTTTTGTGTTCAAGGGCAAATCAACCTCTGTGCTTGCTAACTCTAATTTTCCAGGGTTATGAGACTTTAATTTGATTCTTTATCCAGTGTGCATAAAATGTTCACTGGAATTTGCATAATACATTTATTGTATAATCACTCTTCACATTGGTTACCTGCTTCCTCAAATGAGCATTACTTCTTAAAGGGGATATATTAAAGTGGGACCAATTTGTACTTTGAAACTAAACAGAATTAGGCATATCTCTGAAGGACAAACATAAAACAGAAAGAGGGCATGCACTTATTCTGAAATTGGCTATTATGTAAAAAATCATCCCGATCCTGGAGTTTCAAATATTCATTTTGCAGATGTTAGCAATGGGGAGTCTCACTGTCTTTAAAAATACATTGATTTTTGGTATGTGGAGAAAGGGATACACTTGTGTGGATTGTCTCTTAGAGGGTACGTAAGGCAAATGGATTAAAACAAGGTGCCAGATTTCAGTACAGTCTAAGAAGGTGAGAGAGTTGGAGAGACAGGATGCCTTAGGCACGGGGCCAGGTGCTTTAAAGGCATTTAGATTCATTCAATGCCCAGAGCCAAAATATAATGAAGGTAATATTATTATTACTCTTAATTTTGGACAAGTGTTCTGTGCCTGCAGACACACTGCTATCAAACAGCGGAGCTAGGATTTGAACCCACTGGATGATGCCAGCATCTTTGGCCTTCAAGGACACCGAACAGTTTGCTATTAAGTACACCTGTCTAATGTGAGCTGCCTCTGTATTCCCTAATGTTAGTGCTGCCCAAGTGGGCCTGGAGGAGTGCTTGGCAAAGAGACTGCAGGGAAATAGGAAGATCAGATAGAGGGTGGATGAGATTATGCATAAGATTCCCATTTCCCCGAAATTTTTTGAGAGTAGGAGGTGCTGTCGTGACCTAGTGATGGCTTGTTGCAGACCAGGTGTTCCAATCTTTCATTGCATACGTTCACCTGGAGATCCTGTTGAAATGTAGAGCTTGATTTGATAGATCTAGGGTGGGCCTGAGATTCTGGACCTCTGACAAACTCCCAAGTGAGGCCTCGCAGCTGATCTGTGGATCACACAGAGCAGCAAAGCAGGAAGCTCTGAGATGAGCCCCTCTGGGCCCTGCCTTCCCAGCCACCTCCCTGGTGGTCTAGGTCCTGACCCTTGTTAGCACAATTATACTTATACATCCTGGTCACGGTTCTTCTCTAAATTGCATCTCAATCAGCATGTCCTAGGGTCATGAAATGCTATTCTCTGTAGACAGCTAGGATTCTTCCCTAGGGCTCTGCCTATAAGAGAGGGGACCTCAGCTCTAAGTCATGGATCACCAACTATGAAAGAGACAAGAGGGTTGGTACCACCAGCTAGCATACTAATTTGAAAATTATAGTAAAATATCTTTGGGGAAAATGGGCCTTTCATTGTTGGAAAAATATTTCACTTCCAGCTTATAAATAAATGTGCAGTCCTGTCTAGAAAGACATGACTATTCAGACTCTGGCATTCTTTCTGAATCACAGATCTGAAATTTTGCCTCAAGAGGTCCTGATACATTCACAAAATTCCAGTGAGATAGATCCTACTTAATTGCAAGGAGAAGGAAAATGGGCTTCCAGTCTCCTGTATTTCTGGAGGGTATTGTTTAAATTGGATTTTACTGGCTTCTGATATCTTTGGTTGGTAGTGCATAAGGGTCTTTCTTTGAAATATCTTTGAAAGGAGTGAAAAGCTTAGAAAAGAATTACTCTCTAAAGTCTAGGAAGCTTTAAAAGTATTGTCTATCCCTATTTTATTACTTTTATAAATCATTCAAAATGTTGGAATAGAATCAGTTTGCAAGTTAGGAAACATGGCTGAGGCATAAAGTAGAGCTCAGAAATCTTTAAAATTTGGGTGATGCGGATGCTGAAAATAGTAGAGTAACAGGATTACAGAGATCTGTATTTATGACCATGAAAGGGAGCCACATGTTATTAAAAGAAAAATCAGATTAGAAAGCTGGGTGCATAGTCTGATGCCATTTTGGTTAAATATACAGGAAAACATAAATTAACACTTTATCTTGAGGTGGTGGCATCAGTGCTAATTTCTGTCCATATTGACTGAAATATCATCAATAAAATTACATACCTTATAAAATTAGAAGATACCAACACTGCTATTTATTTTTAGGGGAAATATGGATAACTGGGGAGCCATTTGCAAAATTTTAATGGCAAATATTTTTCATTTTATGGTTTTTAATAGCAGGAATTATGTTTATTACTCTATTAATCCTAAATTTTTCTAATACACACAATAATAATAGCTCAAGAATTAGTTCTAGTTGTTTTTTTAAGTTAGGACATCAGAAGGAATCATAGGACAGTTTCTTGGGAAGCAGGCCAGAGCCCTAAGGTCTAGGTAGGATGGGACTGACAAAAAAATACTCTTTTGTCTGGTTGGATTTTTATTTTTTTAATTTTTTTCATTTCCTTTTTACCACATATATATGTAACTCTCAATTGTCTATGTGCAACACTTAAGCTTCTCAATTTTAAAAATTCTGTGTCTAGTAAAATACGGGTTTGAATTAGAAAATGCACAAGTTTAGTTAAAGAGGAACTTCTAAGGGTATCAAAGTGAGTTTTTTAAAAGATTTGGAAGGAGGAAATCATGGATAGTGCTCTTTCCCAGGAAAATAATGGTGTCCAAGGGGACACAGGGCTTTACACAGTAATTTAGGTGAAGTGACAAGTTTGTGGAGGGAGTATCTAAACTAGAGAGTATAACAAAAACGGGCTCACAGATAATGCATGCTTTCTAAAAGGGCTGACTTGTATGTGCAGTTCATTTTCTCTTCCTTTTTGCACTGACCTACTTAATTCATCCCTCTGGTGGTTGCCCAGTTCTGCTGTGATGTCCATCCTCTACCGGGTTGGGGCAGTCTCTGCTGTAGCAAGATGTGTAAGACTGTAAGCATGCTCCTCAGACTATCAACTGGAGCCACAAGGCGAATGTGCATTAAAGTACCTGGGTCGGGCGTATTGGGGGGATTGTCCTCCCACTGACCTACACAAGAGGCCATCATCCCAGCTCCTCTGATGGAGGAATAGTCTATAGTTCTGCTCATCTGTAAGATCAGAGCAAGGAGAGCAATGGAAGGATGGGCACTCAGGAATGAAATCATGGTTTTGCCCACCCTACTGTGCTCTGGGATTGTAGAGTTATAATTAGAGTGTTCAGTTACAGCTTACTTCCATCATAGTCACAAACTCAATGGGACTGTTTTCCCAATACCCTGGCTGTTCCCGCAGCCACACTGTGTCACACACTTGTGCTTCCCCGCTGTTGTTGATGGAGACACACAGGACCAAGAGTTCACACAGGACATATGTTTTATTTGCATCCTTGAATGCTGACTGGTAGTAAAAGAAAACTTTGCAGGATGGCTCACAGAGGTTAATCTGCCCATTGACAGCCAGGCAGACTGCTCCCTTAATCTCCTTAATATTATAATAGAATAATGGTGGGTGTAGTCGAAGACCTTGGCCAGTCCGTGTCTTTAATCTCAATAAACCATGGTGATTTCTCTAAGCCCATGAATAATAGTCCTGATCTAATTTTGACTTTATTCAGTATAAAGAAGCAATTTCTCTCATTTAAAATCAATTGAATGGGGTGAGGAGGCAAGTGAGCTTGGGGATTTGAATTTGCGTTTGGTTTAATAAAACGCTTTGTGCAACATAAATGGAATGAGAGTGTCCCGTTTTCAAATGGCATACTACTAAGTACTTTGCTCCCTACATCTGTCTGCCTCTGTAATTGTTGTATTCTGCCAGGAAATGCTCTTTGGGACCTAATTTGTTTTCCCCAGCCCTCACTTTACTCATCTGTGCACAAAATGTACTGAGTTTGCCCCCACCTGGGAGAAAGAGTTACCACTTTAGAATACTAGAACTTTCTTTCCACTTTTTATGTGGTAGTGATTCTAGCTATATCTTCTATTTAAATTAATTCATTTCTACCGTGCACAAAAACTGACAGAAAGCTAGAATAACACATGCATATATGTATTTAGAGTGTGGACAATTTGACCATCATGACACTCACTGAAAGGGAGGGGACCTGAGTCAGGTATTCAGCTCTGGTAAGAGGAACTCACATACAAAAACATGCCCACTATACTAAACGAAAATATGCCCTTTTGCATAAGCTTACCTAACTTGACCCCTGTGTGAGGGATCCTCCACTGGAGGTAAGTTGCTTCATCTACCTTATTAGACCATTAACTCCCTGACAGGAAGGGCCACGTTAGAATCTCTTTGTTTTCCCTGCAACATCTAGTGTGTTACCTGCCTTGAACCTCATGTATGTTTAGTAAATTAAATAATAATAATAATAGGAAAGTCACAGCATGGTTCTGTAGGGTCCATCATAACAGGTCAACCCTACTCCCCAAACTGATGTCTCACTGTAGTGTTTCTCACACTAGAATGTCAGAATGTTTAGGAAATTAAGCTCAAATATCAGGGGAAGAGAGTGAAGCAACCTGTTTACTGTGTGAGGGACATGGCCACCCATCTTAATTGCCTGAGGTTGTTAAGTGTTTGAGGACTCCAGCCGTTTGCATAGGAGTACATATGTTGTCCTCTGTGTAAAACCATTACATCCCTATTTTCTGAAGATGTTTCAAAGCACAGGTAATTTCAAATTTTAATGTTTTTTTTTTCCATCAGAGTAGGTGTCTTCTTGTCTCTGGCTTCTACTTTCTAGAAGGATTTTTCTGTTGCCTTTATTTTTCACATTTCTAGGTCAGGCCATAAGGCTATTATATTGGTTCCTCCATATACCCTTGCTTCATTACAGTGATCACTCAAAAAATTGGATGCAAAAGAAGACACTGAGCAATGACTGGACTTTCTCTTTAGTTTGGCTTTACAAGAATAAAAGAAGGCAAGAATTGATCTGCGCTGCCCTTCTGTTACCTTCTTTGGTCACATAATACAAAGAACTAGGAAATCCAATAAGAAAAGACATTCAGTAATCTCCCACCACTTTAGGGATGCAAGAGAAATGCACCAGAAACAGAGCAGCATGGAGGCAGCCTAGCCTCCACAGGACTTCTAGGAACCTGTGACCCACCCCTCCTGTCCGGCAGGCCACTTTCCCTCCCTGCAGCTCAGGTTCCTGCTCTGAGCTCAGACAGCAGGCAAGGAATATTGGTAGGCCAAAATAAAAGGAAGGGGGATTTATGGAAGGGCAATGCTAGACATCTTCAACTAGGAAATTTGAGTAGAACTTCAGTTTGACATATAATTCCTAAACAAAGTGCTCACATTTTCTATTTAAAAATTGCATTTGACTCACAGCTGGAATGTCTTTGACGGAAACTGGGTGTTACATGGAGCCATCTGTATTTCAAGTGGGTTTTTATGATGATCATCCTGCAGAGGAAGAACAACATAGATGTGGTGACATTTCGTGTACAGTTACACTTTGAGAGCAAGTTCCCCTCGGCTGACATGACACCACCCCAAATCTGAACCCGGGGCTCTGATTTCATCACCAACCCTCATAAAGAACAATCCCAATGCTGGTGAATATGTAAGAAGTTTAAGCAGAGAATTTAAGGAGCCAGTAGCAATATGGAAGTACAAAATAAACTGTTGAAGATGTAAAAAGACTTTTAACCAAATTTAAATGGACTATCACACAGTGTTCTAGGTGAAGTCCAAGGGCACAGAGAAGCAGATGTCTACAAACACACTAAAGAAAACAAGACCAGAGACCTCTGGGCAATACCATTGTAGAATTTTTTACGATTTCTAAACCTATATATATATATATTTAGAATTATATATATTTAGAAAAAAGTTTTTTTTTCATTTTTCTGCAATGTCATGGGCTTGTAGTGACATAACAATAGCAAAAGTGTAGATTAACACACAAAGTATAAAGCGTTTCAGGAAAGCATTGATTATATCTGCCCAATGGAGTTAAGTGCATTTGGCGAAGACCTCGTTAGTGTGGAGTCGGTTCTTTCTCACTGCCCTGCTTCCTGCTGGCCTTCTCCCCCTGACCAGGAAAGAAAACAAGGACAGAGGTGTGTGGAGAAAACAGTGATAATTCAGTTTTAATTCATCTGAACTTGCTGCCAAGCTTCGTTATGTAATTGAGGGCGTGAGTTGGGTGCGCCTGCAGCCACGTGGGCCGCGGTTTCTGATGGTTAGCATTCGCCAGTGTTGGAGGGAGGATTTTTGCAGCAACCACAAAGTATTATTAGCAGGAGCTGAACTAATCTCCCTGCCTTGCCCCTCGCCAGATGTAGGTACAGAGGTTCCTGGTCCGAGGCTTGATTATCTGTCATTAAGGAAAGCAAATTGAAGCCAAAATGAAGTTGCTTTATTCTGTAGTAAATGCATCGTGATTCCTTAGAGGCAGCTTCGTATCTCTATCCCGTTTTGTTTGCTTCTGATAGCAAGGAAGTATATGTCGTCATATAAAACTCAGGAATGCGGTGTGTGTTTCTAGAATTAGAGTATTTTTCAGGGTTGTCGACCCATTTTTACCTCTGCACTTTTATTTTTAATTACTGGAAGTGAGTATGTATGAAAACACATTAACTCAGTGGAATATTTCATAGAGGGTGGCTTATACTTTGTAACTTTGTTTCACAGGGTCTTAGCTCCCCAGTTGGCCTGGAGACTTATG